>BRDA01013113.1:106539-147344 GCA_036984385.1 Crenuchus spilurus | reverse complement strand
TTTATTTTAACTCTAGGCTAGCACCTTGTAGCTAGCACCGCATTTGTACTTTCCCACTATTGTAAGTCGCTTTGGATAAAAGCGTCCGCTAAATGCAATGTAATGTAATGTAATCACTAATGCAAAGCAGAGACTTTAGAAAAACTAAAATTTATTACAGAAAATAAACAGACTAAGAACTTACACAAACAATGGATGAAAAGCACTAAGAAACAAGGCAACAGCACAACTTCCAAAATGAACCCTGACAAACAGACACAAACAGAGCTTATAAGGACTGAAAGAAACAAGAGACACCTGAACACAATGATTACATCAAACACATGACATCACAGGAAGTACCATAAAAGGGAATGTAATACACAACTCAACCACAAGAGGGAGACAACACAGAACATGAAGACAGGAGAGGTAGACCTGACAAACTGTCATGACATGAATCTCAAACAATGTTGTTTCTTCTTTCAAATACAGTACAAGCAAAAGAGGGCAGTAAAACAGACCAATTTAAAAAATCCTCAACTGTTTCATAAAAGTCTTGCCTTATTAATAGTTTTGCCTTGAAATTCACACCATTACAGTTTTAATTCCCACTCAGTTCTGGGCAAATGGCCTCTCCACACCTTCCATTCGATCCATAACAGCTTCATGTGGTTTACCCACCTACTCTCTTATATACTTCTCTAGCATACCATGCAAATCATCACTACTGCTTAATTCCCTCTCTTCTGTGCTGTTTCTCCAGTCTTTCCATCTCCATCTGTTCTGGCAGGTGCAGAGTCTGCAACAATAAATCTGGTGGGCTTTATACCACTCTTGCCCATGCCTGGCATTAGGCCTGGTGCCTGTTTCATGTTTATCGCTCCAAAGAGTCCAATTCTATTGGCAGCACTTCTGTACAGGGACTAGACAAACTGTATGTGTGCTTTTGCACATCTGTGTCAGCAATGGGTGCTAAATGCATTCATTAGAAGTGGTGTCTGCAAACATTTGGACATATTTTGCAAATGTAAAATATCAAAGGAATGTATTGCGGTGGCAGGAAGACTTGAAGCTATTTGAGGAGTGGTTGTGATGATTTCACTGTGGTTGACCTCACTCCAGTGGGACTGGGCCGGGGTACGAGAGAAAACACAAAAAGCACTCTCTTACGGCACTGGATCATCGAAAGATCCGTTTCATTACCTCTGACTGACAGAGTCTGAGAGCTTTGGCTCGAGCACTCTGGATTGTTGCAGTCTCTGCATGTTATACTTAAGTGAGAGGGGATTAGGAGGGAAGACAACGGAAACAAAATGGTGTGTAAGTGTGTGCGGGTGTGTTTCACACCCTAGCATCTGAAATAATACTTGATGTAGTGAATAAGTACACACCCAAACACATCTGTGTTCTTCAGGGAGAACTTCATGCTACATAGTGGCCTTTTGCATAGACTCCTGTTAGAAAATCAAGCTCACTGTTTCTCTATTTTGCCATTATTTGAAAATGTCATCTGCATTATCACACAAAAGGCACTGCATGTTTTGTCCCCAAATTAAAAACAATGCAAATACAGTGGAACCTTGACTTACGAGTGAACCAACTACAAATTTTCCAAGATACGAGCCGTCGCTCTGTAGATTTTTTGCTTTATGATGTGAGCTGAGATCCGAGTTAAGAGCAAGCGAGCTTCCGCCACCCACCACTAGGAGTCACTAGTGAGCATGAGTGAGTGCAGAAATCACTGCAGAGAACAAGAGGTGGTGAATTGCTGTGTAAACCAATGACCTATATTACTGCATAGGAATCACGTGAATTTTGAATGTGCCAGCAAGGAGCCGCCATGTTGTGTGGAAGCAGGGCAAGCTCCAAAGGAAGCCAGCGTTCACAAACAATGAAAGGGCTGCAATGTGTTGCCTTTAACTGTTTTACTTTATTGGAATTCTATCAGCAGAGACCAGGGGATCACATTCCACAAGTATGTATTCATTTTTAAATGATTTATTCGTAATAATCTGAATTACAGCCACAATCTCTGACCTTCAAACTTGACGTAGTTCCGTAGACATTACACTAATAGTCAGGCTTGCATCAAACCAACAACACTCATTAAGTTAGTATCACAAACATTAACTCTTACTGTAATCAAATGTAGATATGTATCAGAACTCTAAACTACTAGACTAGAGGCATTTTTATAGCGACAATGATGCAGTGTCTGTGTTGTCAACTTGGCAGTGCCAGTGGCCCATCAAATTTTCTTATAAGTTATAGACAACACCTAAATTAAAAATGAGTAAAATTAGTATTGCATCATAAATAGAGCTTTACAATGTGTTTACTGTAACATTAAATGAACTCGGATGATAGCATTGAATATTTCTACATTTACTTTAATATGTATGATGTCTCCGTGTTCTTTACTTTGGATTAAGACCGTTGACAGGTTGAAAAAATTTATAATTTGTGTAGAGCCATCGGTCACTAGCTAGTATCAGCAAGGCAAGAAAACATGGCTATATTTATATATATTATATATATACATTTATATAATGTATAATTTATATTTTGACAGAATAGTTTTAATTTAGCTTCTATAAACCAAATATTAACATATTTTTGTGCCAATATCTGGTATGTTTTAGCACTAGATTGCTTATAGGACAAGTGTTTTACACTTTGATATAGTGTATCTGCATATTTTACCCAAAACACACCAGAAAAATCTGATTTGACTTACTATAAAACACAAATATGCTTAATACAGCATTATACAGATTTAAAGTGTTACTACAGGTTGTAAATATGAATGTATAATGGTAAATTAATGATCAATGAGATTAAATGAAGCTATAAACAACTATTTACAGCAAAAAGTAGGTGTGAGGTTTTTTTTTTCCATTTGCAGCCATGGCCTAATGGTTAAGGATCTGGTCTGGTGACCTGAAGGTCGCCGGTTTGATCCCCGGGCAGGTCACGACTGAAGTGCCTTTGAGCAAGGCACCTAACCCCCAATTGTAAGTCGCTTTGGATAAAAGTGTCTGCTAAATGCCTCAAATGTAAATTTGGTGTGGGCAGGTCCTGCTGCATTGCATGGCTTCATTGTAGGCATCTCTGCCCTCCCAAATTAACCATTTAATATTATTTAATATACTATTTAACCATTCAATAATACAGACTTATTTATCATTCATTAAGATGTACACTCTTTGTAAAGTGTTAGTGTGTAAATGTAGTATTACTATATTTGTGAGGACATTGCATTGACTGTACCATGTTGTCATTGTAACTCCCATAATGTAACTGAGCATGACTGCACTTACACTTAAACCTAACCATATTCAGCTTAACGTCAACAAATATCAATGTTTATGTTGTTAATGGCCTCACTTCTGCTGTATTACTGTCATCATGAGGACATTTGGTCCCCATAAATGTATCAATACAAGTCACACAGTTTCTTTTTCTGTTTCTGAAAAAAGCTTCTGCTTTTTATTTATTCTTTGCCTTATATACATGTGGAATGACACAAACGCATACACACACACACACACACACACACACACACACACACACACACTGCATCAGCATGTGATGAAATTATGCGCTCAGTTTCATTCTTTTAAACCCTCCATTTAAGAAGGAGCTACGGGAAATGACAGGAGTGTGTGTGTGTGTGTGTGTGTGTGTCTGTGTGTGTATATTCCACTTTGGTCAATCTGGCATGATTTATCTCTGTCATTTGCCTAAAGATTCCCAGCAGCCATTTGGCCGGTTTCCCTCTTCCTCTGTGGAGGGGACACACTGATGGCCATCCATACACACATAAATACACACACTGCCTTAAAGCTACACTCCTGTTCAGAAGTTTCTAGTCACCTGTTATAATTATGCTTTGTTTATTTATTCAAAATAGCTTTAAATATCATTTATTATTTTATACACTAGAAATACTCTTCTCTGATTGGCTGCCAGGTGTCTATCTATCTGCATAACAGGACACCTATGAAATAGGTTAGCTGGGGCCCCAAGTGGCTCAGCGAACTAAGGTGCCGTTACTATTTTCTGAGGATCGCGAGTTCGGATCCCGATCCTGCCTCTTGCCATCGGCTCTCTCTGGGCGGTTAAGATGGCACTTTCTCCCCATCACTACTAAGTAATGTTGGCTGGCTCAGGTGTCTGCCAGGTGGTCCATCAGAACTGGGGATCCTACGCTTTCCTCCGAACTCATTGGCTGCCCGGTGGCGATGTATGGGCAGCAGTTCGAAACAAGGCGGAGCTTAACTTCACATGCATCAGAGGAGGCCTGTGTTAGTCTGCACCCTCAGAGACATTACAAGTGACAGGGGGAGTCAATGAATAGGCAGGTTAATTGGCTACTAACACATTGGGGAGAAAAAAATCTGTGTTTTATATCAATGTTCTATAGAAATTTTGAATGGAATCCATAACAATCATAGTAACTACATGTCAACAGACAGCCTGAGATCTACTTCAACAACAGCTAACAAACTTACAAAAATTGACAATTTTGTCATTTTTACATTTTTCTATGTGTGCATTAAAATAAACCCAATTTCCAAAAAAGTTGGAAAACATTTAAAAAATACAGTAAAAACTGAAATAAACATATTGACACCATCCAACACACTCAGATAAGTTGCAATAGAGGCATGTTTACTACCGTGTTACATCACATTTTCTTTTCATTTGACTTTTTAATCATTTGAGAATTGAAGATACTAACTGTTGCAGATTTGCAAGTGGAATTTTTGCCCATTTTTGCTGTTTAAAAGACAGTATTCCTGATCTCTGTTGCCTGATTCTCCTCTTCATGATGCACTATACATTTTCAATAGGATACAGAACTGGACTGCAGGCAGGCGAGTCGAACACACATACTCTCTGTCTACAAAGTCACGCTGTTGTAAGCAGAATGAGGCCTGGCATTGTCCTGCTGAAATAGACATGGAGTTCCTGGGAAAAGACGTCATCTTGACGGCAGCATATGTCCCTAACATACCAATATAAGCCTCTGCATCAATGGTACCTTCACATATATGCAGATCACTCATGCTGTGGGCTATGATGCACCCCCTCACCATCACAGATGCCGCTTTTTGCACTTTTTGTAGATAACAGTCTAGATGGTCTTTTTCATCTTAGAATCTGTCATCCATTTTTCCCCCCAAAAAATGTGGTGTTCTGACCACAGAACACATTTCCACTTTTGGTACATGTCAGACGACTTTGTGCCCAGAGAACGTTCTGTACAAAATTAATATACTTCCTCTTTGCTTAATAGAGTTTTAGGTCGCATATCTTCATGCAGTGGGTGATTGTGTTAAGTAACAATGATTTTCCAAAGCGCTCCTGAGCCCATGTCACTATTTCTAGCAAAGGTAGCATAACAATTCCAACTGATGGCTGAATGATCTCATACATTCATACATTCACCTCAGACACCTCAATTCTTTGCAGTATTGTGCTGAGAATGCCTAATTTTGGCCTAAATTGTTGAACCACAACCCATCTTTGCTTGTAAAGTCTTTGGTGGGCGCTCCTTTTAAGCTTAATCATGATGTCCTCACCTGTTACAGTAATAGATTTCAGTCTTATTTTCTTTGTCTTAATGTTTTTGGAGCATGTTGTAGGCATCCATTTCTAAATGAGTTTAAACAAAATTAAGTTGAAAACACTGATTTAGTTCTGGGTTATAAGAAGGATAGCAGCCTTCAAGATGTCATTTAACATGAAACTAATGGACTTGGTGGAGGAAACTCCACTCTACTTTGGGTGGAGTTCTTTGCCTCCACCTTGTCCATTAATTTTGTAATGGGACACGTTGATGGCCATTTTCTCTTACTTAATTTTTGATAATATTGGCTGATATTCTTTTCTGGTGCAACTTAGAATATTAGCTTACAGATGTAAGTGAGTGTAGTGTTAGGAGTCTTGCCCAAGGACTCACATTAGTGT
The DNA here is from genome assembly GCA_036984385.1 of Crenuchus spilurus. Taxonomy (NCBI): domain Eukaryota; kingdom Metazoa; phylum Chordata; class Actinopteri; order Characiformes; family Crenuchidae; genus Crenuchus; species Crenuchus spilurus. The sequence continues at coordinate 141,386 of BRDA01013113.1, read as the reverse complement.
ATTGTAGAGTGCTTTCCAAAGCTAGGACCTGAACCCTTGCCCTATGGGAGGCAGCAGTGTTGCCCACAGTAGTATTAGTACCAACAGCTACTTATGACTTCATTCTCAGTGATATCCAGTCAGTTTATCACTGTAAAACTTCTCCAGCTTCATGTTCAGCTTTCTACATATGTTTGTCTTCAACCATATTGGTTTATTTTTGTTTGATAGTATGTTATACATTTGTTTCTCAAGCGAAAAGACAAAAACAAGCAGATTCAAACTGCATAAGACCCCATGATGTCATTAGGGTCTAAATACAGTAAGATCCTTCCAGCCATGTATTATTCATACTTATAGAGCAAATGCTATTATGTAATCCTTCAGCCCGGGTGTTATTACACAACATATATGTGTAAATGCTGCCAAACCAGAGTGTGTAAGTATTGTTTAAGGAGAGCTGTGAAAAACATGTTTTAACATCTCTACTGTAATCAAAAGCAGGATTATACTGTTTGATGGTAACCAACACTGTACACAAGTACTAATAATAAATCATGAGATAACAATAATAAATATTATTATTATTATTATTATTATTATTATTATTATTATTATTATTTTCCTCAATATTATTGTGTGTTTACTTAGAATTGATTTTAAGCTTAAGTAAGTTTACTTAGAATTGATTTTAAGCTTAAGTAAGTTTACTTAGAATTGATTTTAAGCTTAAGTAAGTTTACTTAGAATTGATATTAAGCTTTGCAATTTTGTAAAAAGTAATTGATTGAAAGGCTCTTTAGAGAATAATGATAGTGGATGTTACTACTACAAGATATTGAAACGTCAACACACCTCATACTGTCAGGACACCAAGCACTACATGTTTTTATACATTCTTATAGCACTGATCATTTCTGTGAGCAGTGCCACAGTAGCCTTTAAGACAGTTCAGACCAGATGAGTTACATTTAGTTACCCTCATTTATTTATTCATGGGTGCCCAGCATCTTATGTCTGTTTCTCTCTGAATGGGATGCTGTGATCCAGTCATCTAGCCAGCTAGCTTACATATTACCAAATGTTTAATGCTGGTTACAGGAGGAATGTGTAAGGACGTGTAGTATTTGGCACCAAGAAGAGTATGAGATGGATGGATGGATGGGTGGACGGATGGATGGACAGATGGACTACATATGACAGGTTTTATTATGACAGCCAGTCCCCAACATGTGTATTCATGCTATATTTTAATTTAGTACACCCACTTATTGGGAACTGCAATAACTTAACTAAATCCATTAACTAATTATTATATTGTGTTTTTATTCATTGAAGTTTTTTTCTTACTTGGGCATGTCAGATCCTAGTTGTACCATTGGCAGCAGCATCAAATGCCATAGCTGGTACTTAGTGCTGAGTCCCTCAGTGACTCCGTTTACTTTTTATGAGCATTCCAGACTTTCGTGCCAATTGAACATTATTCAAATTTGTAACAAGGGTTCAATAAAAGCTCCATCTGTGACAGGCAAGTTCCTTCCATTACCCTTTTTTATAGTCTTTGTAGATAACGTCACTCATGTACGCTCACTGCACCTCTCGGCGACCTCAGTCAGAGATGCCAGGAGGGCGAGAGGGCACCGGTGCCCCGCCCAGATGAAGAATGGTCTTCTTACTGAACCCATTTCAGCCTATTAAGTGGTGAGACAATAGCCTGAGTGTCTCCTCTGCACTCAGGGGTACCAAGCAGTGCAGAGGCAGGACAAAGAAGCTGATTCTCCGCAGAGAAGGCCCTCCAGGAGGGGGCTGGAGCAATGGAGGAATGACTGCTCCCTGGAACATGACATGGGCGTAAAATATGGACAGCACATAAAGGCAGGATAGAGAGTGAGACAGTATGTCACACACATTCACAAAGATCCAACTGTCTAGAGAGAGGGAGAGAGAAAAAGAGAGAGAGAGATTGTTATGCTCTTAGTGTGGAGCTGGTGAATTAGATGGCACTGGTTGATTGAGCTGAGTTGACGCCGCAGTCTTCAGGCATTTTTTCCATGAACCGGTACAGTGCGTACACGTATCATCACTTTGGATCATGGGACTCTAGCAGGACGATGGATGGCTTTGATGGTTTTAGAGAAATCATTGTCATGTCTTATCAGTGATCTGAAGATATTCTTTGTACAGCAGTTTTTTCGGTCATCGGTAGTGTCACCATTCTGGAGAAATGGCATTTGATCAGCTCTGCGCACCATTCAATATTTATCATCGCTACGTTCAGACGCCGCTCTCTGGTTCTGTATCTTTCCATGTAAAATTCTCACAAATGCAGAGAATGTATGCATTTGCTGGCTTTGAGAAGATATTTGGAGGATGAAGTTCTTCAGCTATACAAACTGCACCAACATCAGTGAATTTCTTTAGAGCTGGAAGCTGTACTTCTAAAGTGATGGTAATACAGAACCGTTTTAATGTAAACTAATACAACTACATTTAACTAATTTTAGAGCATTTCTGTTAATCCATTCATCATGAAGTGTTCAGACACTACTCTTTGACTTAACATCTTTTTAACCCAACAAAATGTGAAAGGATGCAAACTTCATTGGAGGTCTGAACTGTAACTTCTACTCTGAAGGCATTTTTTAAACATATACTAACTTCTTAGTATAGAATATTTACACTTATGTCATTGATGCCCTATGAACGCCATGTATCTATATTTTGTCATAGAAATGCTCCAAAAGTCCTTGGATGACACTTTACTAAAGATACCATTTTGGAGATACTTGGTATTCAAAGGACAGAGATTATATGATGTGTGTGTGTGTGAATATATGTCAAATGAGTACAGTGTAATTTTTCAATTGATACAACATTTATGATAGAAAGTGCAGCTTCATTTATTATGAATACAATTTGAGAAAATATTATTGTCAGGTGTAAAGTCCTGTCAATGCATCTTTGCCACTTTTGCCATTTCTTGACATTGAACTTGTCAACAGAGACTACAAAACTAATGTAAATGTAATTCATTGCATATTTACACCCTATATGGACTAAATAATTGGGAGAGGGGTGGCACGGTGGCTTCGTGGTTAGCACGCTCGCTTCTCGGCACTGGGGTCTTGGGTTCAAGTCCCCATCTGGGTGGAGTTTCCATGTTCTTCCCATGTCCTAATTTCCTCCAGGGTCTACAGTTTCCTCCCACAGTCCAAAAACATGCAGGTCAGGTTAATTGGGTTCTCTAAAATTGACTGTGTGTATGCGTGCTTATATGTTTGTGTGTGTGTGTGTGCACCCAGTGATGGATTGGCATCCTGTCCTGGGCTTAGTTGGGATAGTGTAGTGCCCTGCCCAGGGTCAGTGAGGGGGTAGGGGACTAACCGTGACCCTGATAAGGATTAAGCAGGTAGGATAATGGATGGATGAATGGATGGATAATTGGGAGACCAGCTTATTTGTTGTTTCTTCCAAAATCAAGGGTACTAAAAGAGTTTATTCTGCTTTTGTTGTAATAGCTGTCTCTACTGTCCAGGAAAGACTTTCTACTAGATTTTGGGGGATTTGGTTGCATTAGTGAGCATTAGAGAGTTGGTGAGTTTAGGATGTTGGATGATCATTACACCACCTCATCCCAAACTCATCCCACAAGTACCAGATGAAGCAGAGAACACAGTTCCACTGCTTCACAGCTCAACAATGGGGAGCTTTATACCCCTCTATCCCATCGTGGCATTAGACATAGTGCCAATAGGTTTGTCTTTAGTCCTATTTTTTGGCATTACTTCTCTACAGGGACTAGACAAGCTGTGTGGGTGTTCTGTGTCAGCAATGAATGCAGCTTAAAGTAGCTTCATTAGAAGGGGTGTCCACAAACATTTGGACATATAGTGTATTTGATTACATAAAGCCAATCGACAAGTAAGAGTCACATGACAATTTTCCTCACAGTTATTAGTACTGAATCAAACACTTCACTGTGGTTGAATGGCTGAAATCAATACTTCTCAAATGTCAAAAATCTTCTCCAAAATGATCATTTGTCCAATTCTTCTTGACTGTTTGTTCGTCCGCCTGCAGTCCAGCTTCTGAAGTCAGCAGACGCGACTCGTCACAGTTTGCTGTACATTAAGGAGATCGGGCATGGATGGTTCGGCAAGGTAAGCCTCATTTATTGTTTATTGGTTTACTTGTGCTGATGCTGTGCCGTAGGGATGTGTTAGCATAGATCAAACGTTTAGCTGCGTTCTGCTCCCTGGCTTAGTCCTGAGGATGTGAGCACGTCTGTTGTGCTCTATCACCTGGGACGGCCTGCAGCAAACCATGCATGGATTCAGCTGCCTTTGATCTTCCCTTCGTTTTGGGATTTTTCTCTTAGCAACTCTTTGTAGCTGCAAAGCACAAGCCTAATTCCAAGTGTGTAAAATGGGAAAAAAAGTGTACAAATGTCTCCTTCTGATTTCATTCTCATACTCTCTCTCTGTCTCTCTTTCTTTCTCTGTTTGTTTGTTCTTCTGTACACAAAATGTATATACATACACACTCCCTCAATTTGTTCCATTGACTGGGTATGTCCATCTGCGTGTGTCCTTGTCTTGTTTGCATGAATGTCCTCCATTGTTGTCTTGTGTGTGTACGTGTGTTGTTTACGTCATCTCATTGTTCCCTCCGCGGGTTTACCAATGGAATTTACTAAATGCATGACTCGATGTCCTAAATTTGTCTTCCTACCTGTCCTTTTGGTATCTCCATCTAAATGTATTTGTGTGTGTTTGTGAGTATTCTTCTCCTCTCCCCTGTTCATATCTGTGTCTTGGTGTTTGTTTCTTCTGTGTGTGTGTGTGTGTGTGTGTATGTGTGTCCGTGCTGTATGTGTATCTGTTCCCAGGTGTTGTTGGGGGAGGTGAACTCTGGTCTCAGCAATACGCAGGTGGTGGTGAAAGAGCTTAAAACGAGCGCCAGTGTACAGGACCAGATGCACTTCTTGGAGGAAGCACGACCTTATCGGTAAACACAGTCCTGCATTACATCCTTAGAAATAAAGTCTTTGAAGCAGAACTGGAGCTTGTAGTTAACACCTGTATCCACAGAAGAGCCCTCTAGTGGAAGCACCCTCCATTCTGGCTAATCAAAATTAATTAGCTGATGGTGTCAAATATTCATATCACATGTGCCAAGAAACCAACAAAAATTTCTCAGAACTAGTACAACTACCCACATACCAATTTTCAGGCAACTACACACAACCACTGTCGAGAGATCTCACATTAAACACACCCTGTTACTGTTTACAATGTGAAGCAACCCATCAGACATAGATTTTTAATGCATTCTTAGCATGTAAGCTAACTTCAGATTTTCATAGTATGTTCACTGTTGAACAGCACATGAAATGTCAGTAATATTCTTTATTTGCTTGCTTACATCATCATACAACACATGTTCATGTTCATCGTAACCAGAATGTTACGATGAAACAATTTTATAATAGCTAATGTTAAACTGTAGTGGTACAAATCATTTGAAAATGAGCCTAAATCTGGATCTGCAGTAACTGATGTACTAGTTTATCAGCATTCAGCTTTGAAAAGGTTCTTAACATCAGTACATCACATCTACAACAATGATCTATTGAACCGTTCTTTATAGATTTATTGAACTATTCTTTAGGGATATATTGAATCGCTCTTCACCACAAAAGTGGTGCTATGGAAGAGGTGTCCAGTCTTATCCATGAGGTCTGGTTTTCATTCCAACCAACCAGAAGGGATCAATGGTTTGAAGACAATTTAATAGATATACTCTTAAAAAGATGATGGTGCTTTAAGGATTCTTTAATAAAGAAAATGGTTACATATAGAACCATGAATACTCAAATAACCTTCTAAATGACCTTCTAAATGACTATTTTCAGACTGATGAAGATGGTTAGGTATAGAAGCTTCTTGAAAATGTTCTATATAGTACCAAAAAGGGTTCTGCTAATGTTGTGATGTCAAGCTTGTAATAATAGAGGAACCCTTGTTTTAAATAATCATTTTCAAAAAGCTTCTTCATCTTCATCACCATCTTCAGCACATTCATCATCAATTTAAAGAACCCTTTCACCATGCAAAGAACCCTTTAGTCATTCAGTAGGTTCTTTGCGTGTTTAGGGTTAATTTCCTTTATGAAAGAACCCTTATAGAACCATTGTTTTAAGAGCTTAGAGCTTCTGCTTGTTTGGAATGAGAAGCTGCTGCCAAACCGACCCTTTGCAAATAAGACTGGACACCTCTGCCACAGAATAACCACGTTTGGTTCCTAAATGGAAACTATTTTCATAGATAAGATGTGCTTTTGTGAAGAACCTTTTCAAAGCTGATCATTGATAAGCTGATACATCAGTTAAATGTGGTTCCTACAGCTGTATGTTCTAGCAAGGATCCATTTGTGAAGTTACAAATTCAACTTATTCTCTTTCTATAATGTCCTTTTTGTTAACAAAGCCTCATTCCACATTACTGTGCCACATCAAAAAATAGATTTATTCACACAAATTCATTGTTGTTCATAATTTCATTCAAAAAGGGAAACTGTCATATTATACAGATATACAGATACAGATATACTTTATTGGTCCCTTGTGGGAAATTAGGTCCCAGCCTCTGCTGGCAGGGCAGCCGTTTAACACAGTGCCAACATTTCTATTCATTACATGTAAAGTGACATATTTCAAGCTCTGTCCTGGGTCTAGCCAATATAGTGTAATGCCTTACCCTGTGCCTGGTGAAGAGATAGGAAACTCACAGAGACCCTGATTAGGATTAAGTGAAAGATAATGGATGGTTGTACCATAAGAATGCACTATTTCTGCATCTGTTTCCAGGTCCCTGCAGCACCCAGCTCTGGTACAGTGTTTGGCTCAGTGCACAGAGGTTACTCCCTACCTGCTGGTCATGGAGTTTTGTCCTCTGGTGAGATCTCTGAGATCCAATTGCACTATGTATCCTAAGAAAATTAATCAGAACAATAAAGCTGTATGGCATGTCCTGTATGTACTTAGTGCTTCTTTCAGTAGCCTTAGCTTTGTTTAAACAGAGTGTCTGTCTACTGGGGTTTCCTGTGCAGTCTGGTCACATTAGCTGGAGGCTTTTAAAAGTAAACAAAATAAGTAGTTTACCTGGTTAAGCTGAGAAATCCTGCAGTTTAACCAGGTAACTTAAGCCCAATGTCCATTGGGAAGACAGCAGCTGGACAATCCTCTTTGTTTCCTGGTTAACTGGAAATTCTGCTTTGTGGAACCAGAACTATTACACAAATATATAAGTAAAGAATAAGCATCTGCAATACAACAGTCATGATGCCATGATGTAGTTGAATGAATGCAGCTGCCCCCTAGTGGTCTGCTTAGGTTAAACATACTGACATCAGCTCATATTTATGTCAGTTTGCCTGCATCTACTGCATACTAATACAATTTTTAATTTCTGTTATAACAGGGTGATGTGAAAGGTTACCTGCGCAGCTGCAGGGTGGCAGACTCTGTGAGCCCGGACCCTTTACTCCTCCAGCGAATGGCATGCCAAATCGCCTCAGGCCTTCTGCATCTCCACAAACATGACTACACCCACAGGTGGGCTGCCTGCCTTCACTGTCTTAACATCAGAACACTGATTAGCACACCTGTCTATGATGAATTATGTTGCTTAGTGGCTCAATAGCAAAAGTGATGTGTGTGTGTGTGTGTGTGTGTGTTTGTGCTTCTGTGTGTGTTCCCTGTATGTGTCCTTGGTGGGGACTCATAATGATGGTAATTCATGTCAGATCTGTAAAATCTGAGACATTTTGCTGGTCCTCACAAGAACTGTGACATTTTCATTACAAACTGTTTTGTGGAAAATTTCAAAAGAGCAGAAGCACTGACCTTTGCTTGATAAGGTTAAGTTTAGGTTTAGGTTTATTTGTACTCAGTATTACACAAGTGAATGTAATGTACTACCACAGTGTGTTCGTGTGTATGTACCAGCTTTATACCTTGTTGAGGGGACCAAAACCTGTTTAAAGATTCAGGTTGTGGGGACCCTTCCTCCTCAAAGGAGCACCCTGCAATGTAAATCATGAAATGTTAAGGTGAAGACATGTTTTGAGGTTAAGTTTAGGGGTTTAGAGTTTGAGTAAGTCTCTAGGAAATGAATAAAAGTGTATGTAATGTCCCTACAAATCACCAAAACAAATGTGTATGTGTATGAGTGAGTAATATGTCAGATGTCAGATGTCAGTAATAGCAGATCCTCTGTCATGGTAAAATCATTTCCTGAAAGCTCCCCATGCTGAGAGCCCTTATGAGATAAGTGAGAATTTAATGTAGCTTAGAAATGTGTTTTTTGAGGAAAGTGTTTATACTGTCTACAGAAACTGTGAGACAAAAGAAACTGTGGTTGGCGCAGTCCTTCTTGGTTCTGATGTCAGGGTTAACTTGGTAACTTCCTGTAACAATATCCTGATGCTGCCTGAGTGTGCCTCTGCTACTCCAGCATCAGTGATTTTGTTGCTGGGGATTGCCACTCTTCTCCATGAACGAAGGACTGTGCTAATGTCTTCTTCTACCATCTCCAATGCATCTTCTAATCAATGAATGTTGATCATTTTATTTTTGCTTTTCACCAGTGATTTGGCTTTGAGAAACTGCCTTCTGACATCAGATGTGACAGTTAAGATCGGAGACTATGGCCTGTCACATAGCAAATATAAGGTACATAGAGCCAATCTCATCCATATTGTAATTAGGAATCAGTGATGTTTTAGCATTAAAATGCTGTTTAGTCATGATAGGCTTTATTGGTAATTAAGACCTTTTGATGGCTAGTGACACAATAAGCAGCATTTCTCACCTCTACTGCTCCTCAGGATGATTACTTCGTAACATCAGATCAGTCCTGGGTGCCCTTACGTTGGATTGCTCCTGAGCTTGTGGATGAAGTTCATGGCAACCTACTGGTGGTCGACCAGACCAAACCAAGCAACATATGGTGAGTATATTCCCAGTGTAACATTTTAAATAAATCAAATTCAACGGAGGCTAACAAAGTATCCTGAAAAACAGATGGACTACCGTCTGTAATTGTGCACCTATATAGGGCTGATAAAATGGACAATAAGTGTAGATACATCAATATGTTGATGTACCCTGCTACGAATTGCTAAGGAATTTCCATCAGTCTTACCAACACTGTATGTTTCTGTGTTTCAGGTCTCTTGGTGTAACAATCTGGGAGTTGTTTGAGTTGGGGAACCAGCCTTATCGACACTACTCAGACAGGCAAGTCCTCAGTTATGCCGTGAAAGACCAGCAGCTGAAACTGCCAAAGCCACTGCTTCAGTTCCCTCTTGCTGACCGCTGGTAAGTGTTCTACTAGGATCACCATATTAAAGGCTTTTCTTTGCAGTGTTCTACCTAATAGCTCATTTGTCTGTATGCTCACCCATTTTTGGTACTGGACTACATCAAGATATGCATCTTTTTTCTATTAGAATCCAAAATGAATTCAATTCCATTTGCTTTAGAACATGAGATGGCAATTAAATCTCTTATTTTCAGATAATACTATTCCTCATTTGGATATTATGAAAATGCAAATCATTTTGGCACTCATTTCCTCCAAATATACGGAACTGTTTCTCTTATTCTTTGTGTATGTGCATCATATTAGGTATGAAGTGATGCAGTTCTGCTGGCTTCAGCCAGACCAGAGGCCCAATGCTGAAGAGGTTCACCTCCTGCTCAGTTACCTTTGTGCCAAAGGTGCCAGTGAGGCAGAGGAAGATTTTGAGAGGCGCTGGAATTCCATGAGACCTAATATGAATCATGGCAGCATGCATGGGGCTGGTCCCCTGGCCCTGGAGATGCCTCAAGCCTCCTCAACCTCCTCCTCTTTCCCTTTACTGGAACAGTTCTCTGCTGGTGATGGATATCAGTCAGAGTCAGGAGATGACATTCTTACAGTTACTGAGACCAGTCATGGGTTAAACTTTGAGTACAAATGGGAGCAAGCCAGAGCGAAGCAACCGTATCACTCTTCATCCACCTCTGGAACATTAGGTCAAGGGAATCCACATTGCCAGGAAATCTACTACCCTCCAGGAGGGATGGGAGGTGGGTGTGGGATTGATGGACTCACCTTGGGGATCTCTCCTCAATACTTTGAACCCAAGCAGTTGCACACCCCAGGTGTGGTACCAGTCCTCAGTGCTCATAGCCCATCAATTACTAATGAGTACTACATTCGAATTGAAGAGCCAGTAGAATGCAATATTGATTTGGATTACACCATGTGTGCTTACAGCCCTGAATTTGGGGGCAGCAATGGCAGCTTCCTAACTGGTAGTGGAGACTCAGGGGAATGTATGAACTGCCCCAATGAGGGCAAGCCAATAGAATCCTACTGGTCAGCAGACATCCGCAAAAGCAGTGCTTATGATTCAGACAGCAGTCCTGCCATGTCTCTAACTATGGAGCCACTTCTGGGTCAGGTATCTGATGCCAGCCCACTCAGGCCTTGGGAGTCGGGTCACTATGTATCATACAAAGACAGAGATGGAGGCTATTATTATGAACATTCGCCTTCACTGCGCATGGACCAGTATTTGATTGGAGACATTTCGGAACCTCCCAGAGAGAGTTGGGGGTCTCGAAGCCTGAGACGGGCTCTTGGTGAACTGGAGGATCCCTTGGGGATCTCCCCCTCTCTTGGCAGTCCCCCACAGGGTTATAATGACCCTTATCTAGAGGGTAGTCAAGGATCAGTAATAGGGAAAAATGTAACTGGAGGATACTATGACATGATGGGTTCCTTGAGGAAGACCATGCCAGGGAGTCACTCAGTCTGTATTGACATGGAATCAGGTGGAGCTGTGTTTGTGGGGCGAGAAGACAGTGAGTCAGAAGAAGAGGAAGATCTGTTTGTAGAGAGGCAAGCAATGGCCTGGTCCAGCAACCACCCAACAAAAACTACTCTGAGCTTGTGTCGGAGACAAAGCTCATCTAGGCAAGATGCGTATGTGGACTTTCACTACACTATGCCAATGACTGATGTTGAGGATGCATGGCCGGAGGAACACAGTATCCCATACCATTCTGCGAAACCAGTTAATTACCTAGAAGCCACAGCCAAAAGCAACACCTGCCCTGTGCATGGCAGACATGCATCAGCATCCTCAGCAGACTCCAGTTCCTACATTCATCTGTATCATGAACCCAGAGAGGCAGAAGTGTATCCTGTACCATGTTGTCAGGCTTTGAGCAATTCCCACTTTGTGGATCCTCTAACAGGGTCATTGGTAAGAAACTGTTTCATGAATGACACTGTCTCTGAAAAAAACCCAGGCTTACCCAACAGGAACCAGCAGCTGAGCCAGTCTTTGCCTCTTGGGTGTGTAACATCCAAAATAGAGACAACAAAGAACAGAGACAATAAAGAGTATGTGGACATTGCAGTAAGAGAGGAGATGTCCAAACAAGACAGCAGTGCAAAACAAGATACAGGGCAAACAAATTCCAAAACGGAGATTATATCCACATCTCAACAGCTAGAGAAACCCCTTTGTGAGCCCACTTCTACGGAGCCTGAATCTGAAGGGAGCAGGACGGTAGACAGTGGTGTGGAGCATGGACATTCCAGCATCAGCCTGGTGGAGATTGATGACTGTAGTGATGATGACATCACTGACGTCACCTCAGGGATTTTTGGTGACTTCACAGGAGATTATGCTGATACAGCTGACTATGCCTCCCAGACGTTCAAGTCACTGCAGAAACAGGTGGGCACACCTGATTCTATGGATTCTATTGATCTTCCATCCACTGCTGGTTCCAGTGAAACTCTCAGCCCAACTTCCCTGCATCCTTCAAATTCACCCAGAGCTATGGATAGTGGTTATGACACAGAGAACAATGAGTCTCCTGAGTTTGTCCTGAAGGAACCCCATGAACCCCAAGACGCAAAAGCCTTTATCCAGCCACTGGGGATGTCGGTGTCTGATCCATGCCCACTTGCTGAGGTGAAAGAAGAAAATGACAAAATAGTTCATGTGGAGCAAGAAGATGTGGAGATAAATGTTGACCTGACATCTCAGTGCACTGGGGGAGAGCTGACTGCATTAAGTGAGGAAACCCCGTATAGAGATTCAGCCTACTTTTCTGACTATGATGCAGGGAAGGAGAAAGAAAGTGAAGAAGACAGTGAAAAAGACTCTGATGAATTTGTGGGGCAGGAGGATGATGCAGAGGAAATGATAGAAAAACAAGAACTGTTATCAACGCAGGAGGTGGAAGAAGATGATGATATGGCACATGTTGCAGAGACTGAAGAAAACAATGCAAGCATTGTCCATAAAACTGAAGAAAACCTCTTTAAAGCAGATGAAAATTTATCACTTGATACCCCTGACTTGTCTGTTATCTCTCCTTCTTTTACTGAGAAGGGGGGTTGCCCCAAAAATGACAGCATCCAGGATGAAGGTCTGGAGATAGATTTAGATCATGCTCAAGAAACATTGCCATCGAACAGCCAGTCACTAGATTTGACTGCCTTGCCATGTTCTGACAGCAAGTCAGAAAATAGTGAAACCAACGAGACAGAATCTATTATTTCTCTGGAAGCATCAATAACTGATAGTGATACTAAGGATGATGATATTAAGACAACTCTTGACATCCATGAAAATGATATTCAGAAAGAAAATGAAGTTTTGGAAGTGACATCCATGCATTCAGTGGATCTAGCACCACAGAAGGATAGTGACAGTGTGGAGGCACTTAGTGCTAAAACAGAGGAGAGCATTTCAACAGATACATTTGCAGACAAGCCTGGAACTCCAGAGAGAAACCCTAAGGATGCAATTCAGTGCCACAAGAGCTCTACTCGCCCTTCTTCTCCTCCACCTCTCCCACCACTTGAGGGGCGAGTATCACCAGCAGATGGAGAAGAGGCTGATGAGGAGGATGGGGATTCAGAGGACAGTGATGAATCAGATGAGGAGCTGCGCACCTACAGCATCCAGGAGCAAAGTGAGGATAGTGAGGATGAGGTCCTACCAGTGCCCATCATTGTGAGCGACTGCAGCGATGCACATAAACTTAGAAGTCTCCTCAAAATGCCCAGCCTACTCACTGACTCTCTCTGCGATGAACTGGAGTCCAAGAAGAAGGTGGTGTCCTTCTTTGATGATGTTACTGTCTACTTGTTTGACCAAGTGAGTAACAGCTATTGATTTACGTTCATTTTGCAGTGGATACATATATTACACACAGTACCCTACACAAAGTATTGGCAGCTCAGCACAAACATAAATTTAATGAAAAATGTTACAATTCACATAATCTGCAAACCCGTGTTAATGCATAATACATAATAATACATAATACCTTACACTAGCTTCTGATAACATGATAATTTAAGAAGGTGAACGGTCGTATTTTATATTCGTTTCATGTAAAGTGACATTTCAAGCCTTTGTTTTAATATTGCTCAGTTTGGCCAAATCGTCCCAAAAAAATAATAAACAAAGCAACGTCCCTGGCCTCCTTAAACTATACTGAGAGGAGGCCAAGAACTGTGGAAAAATCAGGGTAGAGCTGTACCCCTACAAAAACCTGTTTGCAGACCAGGAAATGGAAATGGCTCTGCCTTAAACTGCAGCGCCAGAGCCTTTAAGACAGCCAGTAACCAGCTGAGCATGATGAACTGATTACTGCCTCTAACGAATTAAGGGAAAGGAGCTTGCTCCAGCATGCAATCGCTGCTACATAGGGGCGGTCCCACGCACGTCCCATCACCACTTTGCGAAAATTAAAAATATTAGAATAGAAAATAGAATATTTCATTTAGAGTTTGAGAACATTCCTATTCAAATAGTATCAGCAATAAAACAAACAAAAAAGGATTGAGATAAGCCACTTTACATGTAGTAAATATAAAATATATGACAGTTTATGCTGAATTATGAACGCAAATGAGCTGTTTCATGATATTCAGATTTTTCTATGTATTTCTGCATTAGCATTATAAACAGTATTATAAGCTTTTTAATAAAATAAATGTGAAAATAATTGAAATAATCTACCTCTCTAGGAAAGCCCAACCAAAGAGCTGGCAGAACATGGCTTCCCTCTGGGAGGAGAGACGAGCATGCAAAAAGGAAAGGGCACAGCGCCAAACCAACAGGAAAAGATCAACGCCTCTGACGACTCCTCAGATGGAAACATTTCAGAAGAGAGTAAGAATTCGCTTCACTGCTTGTATTATAAATGTGCATTAAATGAATTAATAGATTAGAAATATTTATTAAATTCTCCATTATTTTCACGAATCCTAATCCTAGTCTAGTCCTAATAACATAATTAGGTTATTAATAACCTAATAACCATAACCTCAATCCAAAATGTAACCTTTATCCTGGTTTGTCTCCAATGCTGGTCCACCATATAATTGGAAGATATGCAAATAAAAGAACAAAGATGATTGTTTTTGAATCTCTCAGACATTGTAGCTGGCGTTGCAGAAGTTGATTTGAAGTGTTAAATTTCTTTTATTCTTTTTGCTTTGCACTGTTTTTTTTCTAATTATTGATTTGAGTTGAATAAAAGGAGTTAAATTGTTTGTTACCACATGAGTACCTTTTTACAATATACAATTTCACTGCTTTCAGGTGGAGGGTTTGAGTGGGAGGATGACTTCCCTTTGCTGCCACTTCCCACCTCTTCAAAGGGGTCACCTCCAGACATCAAGGCTAAGCCAATCCTGCCCTCCAGTGCCACAAACAGCAAACCTGTGGCACAGTTCTCTCGCTTCACTGTCTCTCCCTCCACAGTCTCTCGTTTCTCCATCACCCATGTTTCTGACTCTGATATGGATTCTGCAGGAGGTAAAACACGATTTCAAGGATTTTGATTTAGCCCATATGTACAGTGCCACATAAAATAAATGTATTCAAAAGGGTAAACATTAATTACAAGTCAATTGACATTTCTAGCTTTTTGTTGTTTTAATGTTGATTTGTTTGTCTTATAAGTATATAAGACATAAAATATAAAACATGAGTTTACCTTTTTGAATTAAATTTTAAACACAAATGAAAACAAAAATATTGTAATTTTTGGAGTCAAGATATGTTTGTAGTCCAAATTTTGCTTGTTTATTTTAGAACTGGAGCAGTAAGTTTCATTTTTTTATACTTTATAGCTGCTTAACTTGCATTTAATAAACTAATTGTCTATTAAAGTCAACTTAAAGCCAGTTACCCTAAACTGACCTTAAACATAACCTCTAAACTTAACCTCAAGCCAAAACCTAAATCTACCAAAATCTAAATCTAAAGTATCAACAGAGAGTTTTTAAATAATGTAGATTAATCAGTGGCTTGTCCAAGTAAAGTAATACCAGAACTAGAACTCAACAGGCACTCAACGTCTTTTTAATTAAAAAACATCAGCAAAACCTTTCTCACTTCCATGTCTTAATCAGACATTAGGCCATTGGATTTTTGACATAGTACGACTTATAATGACCTATAAAAATGTTTAAAGTTGCATTTTTCAGTTGCAGCAGTGCTAAAGATCACTAAGAAGCCTGACCAACACTGAGATTCCAGGCCATGGCCTGGTCATAGGGTTTGATCCCTGGGCAGGTCATGACTGAAGTCCCCTTGAGCAAGGCACCTGACCCTGGGTGCCATGGATAGGTGAAATTTCCCCACTGTGTGACTAATAAGGGATTATCCAATCCTTCATCACTAAATCTCCCTCTACATATGCTTACTCCTGAGGTGGTTTGTGTATTTAAGGGGGCAGCTGTGGCCTGATGTTATTGATCCGGTGTTGTGAGCAGAAGGTTGCTGGTTCAATGCCCAGGCAGGTCATGTGAAGTGTTGTTGAGCAAGGCACCTAATCCCCAACTGGCGCAGTTGGCTCCCCACTGCTTTGGGCATGTGTTCTCACTGTCCTATAGTGTGTGTGTTTCTCTGTACATATGGGTTAAATGCAGAAGTCAAATTCTTTATACAGATACCAATTCTCAAATGTCTGATGCATCATTTGTGAAGTAAGTTTTTGGTCATAATGTATCAAAGAAACACAAACTAGAAACATGTTTTGACTGATGGTCTAAAAAATGTAGTCATAAAATTTAGGCTGTTTATAATGAGAAACAACCTTTCTCCTGTTGTCATCTTGCAGGAAGCAGCGAGGATGGTGAAAGAGAGTGAGATCTGCGCATCACTGCCATCTATGGGGAGCACTCTGCACAGACATCTTTTCTCCAGACCTTTTGGTCTTTGCAGTGAAAATTCTACTGTTTCAGAGAACCTTTTGGATCCCATCAAAGACAGTGCCTATTATCATGAGCAAATACTTATAGAAAGGCCCTTAACAAAGGGCCCTAAAAATGAACACATGGCCATATACTTCTTAAGTACAGTATCATAAATAGTCTAAATATAAATAATAACTTATTTGTTAAGCTCACTTATTTTAAACTAGTGACACTGAAGGGACTACGTGTACTGTGAGGACGTGGGATTCTCCGGAATTTAACTGTTTGCAAAAGGACATCAGGTACTTTCTTGACAAATGGATACAACACTGAGGTCCATGCTACAATCAACATTTTTCAACACTGAAAAAAAAACATCAACTGATTGCAAAAAGCCAAAAGTTCTTCATTTTATTTCCCCAGAACAATAAGGAATGACACTTTGTCTTTGACTGTGAAGTAGCGATGGAGAAGTATTGAACAGCAGATACATTTTAGCTCAGATTGTGGGAAATGGCTGAAGGTTCTGAACTGCTGGGTTCGTTTGATGATACGTTTGTTTGGAAACACATAGCTGCCTTGAGTCAGCCATCTACCTGAAAGTAGCAGATAATACAGGGTGATGCAACATCATGAAACTCTGACCGGCTCATGTTCTTGATAATGATAAGATCTCCAATTACTATAATTATTGTTTATTTATTTGGAGATATTTTTTGATGTTTAACTGGTGGTTAAATACATTTCTGTGAATTACAATTATCATATTAATTTAAATCACTGTCAGTATCAGGCTAAGAGTGGAAGAAAGTCATTTCTGACATGTCTACTTTGAAGACATTAGTGGATCTTAAAGAAATTAGTTGATTTGGCAAAATCCAATATCAAATTTTTTTCATTTTTCAGTTTTTTGAAAGTAAATTGAAAGTAACTCTTGCTTCTTGCATTGTGTGTCAATTTTATGATGACTGGACCAAAATTAATTTTCCTAAATGACAGAAAAACATCTGATTCCATTGACGTTCATTAAAAATCAAGCAAGTGTTTTCCTTCTCCTGTAAAATTATGGTTCTGGAGGATATCTGTTTTTGCAAACAAACTCTTCATATAGAGCTTACAATTACATATCTATAGCATGCACTCAACATAGGAAGCTGGTTTTCATTTGAACTCTATAATTACTGCAAAAGTTAGTAGGACACATCCATACTGCTCTTGTAGCTGCTTGAACTAAAAAAAAATTAGTAAAAAATACGGCAAAAATCTTTTCTATACAAAACAGGAATCTTATGATGAGCTTTTTTAACAATGATGCTGTACATGTCGGCTACCTTATGATTATCAGAGCTGGGATGTGGTACCATTAGAAGGTTCATAATTGTTGTCTTAAAGCAATTTTAATTTCATTCTTGATGCCTTTCTCATCATTGTCAAGAAACTGATGGAAAAACAGAAGGAAGGAAATGATAAGCCAGTGGCAGAGATTGCAGTGGATATTGCCCAGAGGAAAATGGGCCATTTAAGCTATTTATTAGAAAATGACAAACTACTGAATACAATATACTGCACTGATTGTTTACCCTTTTTTTTGCGGCATTATTGTCTAACATGAACTTTCTGGTGCGCTTTGTTGAGGAAATAGTAAATTCCTCTCAGAATGAACCTGCTTGAAGTTTTGACTCTAGACTATGTACAGGAATATTCAGTGTGATCTTCACACTTTGGACTCTAAGGTACTCAACGCAGCACTATCCGGGGGGTGGGGTGGGGTGGGGTTTCTTTATGCTACACTTGATATGTTCAATGTTTGTTTGCCTCTTAAGGCATTACTATTCGTAATAGGTTAGGCTAGATTGAGCTAGACAGCAGTCTGTACTATTTTTGTATTTTACGAAACAATTTTCAACTACTGATGAAAAATGAGTGTGAAGGTTCTACTGTAAGAGTTCATCTTCAAGTATCTGCTGCCAAAGAGACGTACGTGGCACTCATGGCCGTGTCAAAGAAGAGGGTGCTGGAGGCTGTTGTAGTTGAATATAGTGAGAAAACGTATGGTTGACTAATGTAACAGAGCTATAAATATTAAGAAAAGCAGGGAGATAGACATGTTATTTGAAGGTCCTCATAAAAAATCTGTCTCTTTTGTGTGTCACAAGACCTGTGACTGTACACAAAGAAAAATAAACTCATTGTTTGACGTCTCTCTCTCTCACTGGTGTGTATAAGAACACATATATAATACTGTATATAAGAACGTGTGTGTGTGTGTGTGTGTGTGTGTGTTAAACAGCAGGATCTTACCACTTCCTGGGTTCTATTTAACCTGCAGGGTGAGACACCCCATTACAGTAATCTTTTGTACTTCTTTGCTTTTTTTAATTATACCTGAGAATTCCAAATGTTTCCTATGTTTTTAGCGTTAGTACAGCTTGAATGTTCCTTCTTCTGGACCTTACATCATTGCTAGCCACTTTGAGGTTCCCTATAATGACTGCCAATGACCATTTAAAAACATGAATTAGGTTTAAAATGTTTAAATTAATGATTATTTTGCTCACAATCAATTGTTTCTTACTGGTTATCGTATCAGACAAATTCATACTAAAAGTATCATACAATGAGAATAGACCTTGCACTCTATTGATGGATGCTGGCTGTATGGATGTTATGGATGGCATTACATATGTATGTAAGGATGTTCCACTAGAGTTCTTACATTACATTACATTACATTACATGGCATTTAGCGGACGCTTTTATCCAAAGCGACTTACAATAGTGGGTAAGTTCTATGGATATTTTAAGGTTTTACCCTGATGCATGAATATAACTTTATGCTTGTATATAGAGTATGCATCAGCTTGTATACATATACTGTGTGTTTATTTATATAAAACTGGCAGTCATTTAAAATGACCTTAAATATATCATTAATCCTCAGCTAATACTTGTCCTAAACATTAAACATAACCATAAGTGTTGAGTATCAACTGAGTTTCAACAGATAATTAATGAATAATTGCATTTGCAGTTGCACTGCTACCTTACTTACTGTGTGTGTGTGTGTGTGTGTGTGTGTGTGTGTGTGTGTGTTCAATGCACAGACAAAAGCATAACTCCAATTTCTATGCATGCAGCACTTCAGTCATCGTTTGGCAGCAGGTGACTGCTTTGCTCTGTTACTTTTTCATTGAATATAAAACAAATAAATATAGCCAGTAACTGCAAGTTTTTTCTGCTGATATAATCATTTGTCTGTCTACTTTCAGCTAAATAAAAGAAATATGAGAAAAATATAGGAATTATTAATAAAATAGAACTATTTAATCATGTCCCTCAGTTTTGTTCAACCCCGTAACAGTATACCAATCCCCCCCCTTTTTAAAAAATATTGGTTCAGTCTTCCTCAGCACCCAGGAAGTGACATCAGTCAATATTTTCTTGCTAACACTAAGAGAGGTACATGTTAGCATACTTTCTTACCTATATTTAATTGTTTTTATTGTCTGATTGACATTGTCAACCTTAATCTTTCAACACTGTTACATGAATAAATTATATTTACTATTGTTTGGGAAAAAGCAAACAATTGTCTTAGAAAAATATATTAATATATTAATTTATTGTTTTCCTCATGCTATATTGTGCTGCATACCCTAGCTAATGTGGACATATGGCTACATTTAGCTAAAATCTTCAACTCTGTAACATTCAATCCCATAACAAAAAACACAGTTACCTTAACCATAATAATGTTTGAGATGTCATGCCTAATGTGGGAAAATGTATTTTCTGAGAGGTTGAAATAGTCCTTCATCAGATGCAATGTTTAGAAACACTAAACTTTTAAATTTAAAATTTGTAATTTTTTCAGTAACCAGAGTACCCAAAGTGCACCGAATACAGAGAATCACCAAACAGACAGCAGTAAAAAAAAGACTCTAAAGAGCTGAAAGTGCATAAACCAAGTATTTTATTTCTTGTAGTCTGAAGGAGAAAAAATAAATATTTGAGGGACATCTGTGAGTTGTGGTCATTATTTCATTGGACCAGTGCAGCTACAACTTCAGTGTAATGAGTCTGACTCAATAATTCAACATAATTACTTTATTAACAGGACCTAACTAAAGACTGTGCTCTTGAAATATGTTGACAAATGAGAATTTCATGAGCACAGAAAATACTACTCACAATCTAATTTAATTTCTAGGCACAAGACAGTGGTTCATGAGCATGTGCACAAATACAAAACCAGCATGACACATTGAGAAACAGGCCAATGAACACTGGTTTAAGACAGAACTATAATAAAATCATCCACTGCTTCTCTTTACAATGCTCTTCAATTAAAATCTGTGTTCTCTGTACATAAAACATATATAAATCTCTCACTGTACACATTTGACCCATAAAGTATTACATGTCATAGTTTCATAGTTCTAAATTTGAATTAAACGTGATATATAAAGCACACATCTAATTGCATATGTTTGTTTCTAATGCTACAAGTCCTTACCTGTAATGTTTTCTTCAAACAGGCATTATTACTTAACCTAATAAATTATTCTTACATTCAGTTACATGTGTTCAAGCTTATTTAAGATCTAAGAGCACCAAAGTTGGTATTTTGTGACTCCACCCAGAAAGAATGGTGGCATTAAATAAGCTTTGCAAATACTACCGCTACAAAGACAGGAGATCTCAGTACATCATTGGACTAAAGCTAGACAAGTCTCAATGGCTTGTGTTCTGTCTAAACCCTAAAGAAAACACATAGGCTACATGTGAAGAAAATACATTCACAAGAATGGTACATGAAGCAATTCAATAAACACTGCAATACATTTCAGAAGGCCTTTTCAGTCCTTGCATGATTGTCCCATCATGAAAATAAGTGCGTTATTTTACAAACCAAATTTCCAGAGAAGTTGGGACACTTTATAAAAATGCAATAAAACTGAAATGTAATTTGTTCATTCACTTGAACCTTTACTTAACAGCCAAATGGACAAACCAAAAGTCAGTAAAGAGCTTAATTCTATTTGTTAAATATAAACAAATGTAGGAATTGATGCCTGCAACATGTAAAAAAAAAGTTGGGACAAAGTCATGTATACCACTGCATGGCATCAACTTTTCTTTAAAACCTCTGCAGTTGGTGCTCCCACTAGCGGAAACCTTAAAGGGTCTACTTTTCAAATATATATATATATATATATATATATATATATATATATATATATATATATATATATATATATATTTGTGGGAGGAGCATAAATAAGCAGAGACATTTTTTCAGTGCAAGTCAGACAGCTGCACTTTTGTTTTCCGCCCACTCATGCGATCTGTCATTTATATGATAATGACATGGTAATTCCGGACATTCCATTGGTGAATTAGCATCAGTGGAATGTGTGAAGACCCTCATTGAAAAAAAAGTGCTCTCACCTGAACAAGGACCTCTCACTTTGAGTGTGAGAAAATTTCATTTCAATCTTATAAATAATCAATGTAGGGTTAGTGGCTGAGGAAAACAGAGTGTCACCTCACATTTGTTAAGCTTTAGAAATTAAACCACATACAATTTTTAAAAACTGCATTGACCAACTCCTATGTTTATTTAGTTCCTAGCTCAAATGTCTTGGCTAGAAATGTTTAGAGTGTATTTTTTTCACAATATATCACCACATCTAAAAATAGGTTTATGGAAAGTCTAAGTTTAGAGCAGATTTAATCAAAATATAGATTTTCTTACTGTTTGCCACTGTTGGTGCTGAGAAAGCCTGTGTATCACTTTCAGGAAAAAGTCATTTTAGATGGGTGTAATCTGTAAAATATCATCAATGGTACCTTCCCATATTTGCAGATCATCTATGCCGTAGGCACCTTTTTTTTGCACTTTGTTTTTTTTTCAAAAACAATTTAAAAGCAACCAATCAGATTGCATCACACTAAAGCAATTAAATTTGAAATTAAAAACAAAAAAAATGTCTCTAACAACCACCTTTGGCTTGGTAACCCATTCAGCTGTGGCTTCTGGTCTTAACCTTTACATAGTGAGATTTTCTCTGATTACTTGCATCTTTTTTACTGAGATTGTAAAAATCTAAATTCTCTGCGGTGCTTAGAAACATTGTTTTTAAATTGATTGTCAATTTGCTCAATAAGTTTGGCACAAAGTGGTAAACCTAAACCATCTTTGCTTGTAAAGATTAAACCTTTGGTGGATGCTCCTGCATTCAATCTTGATGATCTCACTTGTTACAAGTTAAACTGCTAATTGTGGAATGTTTCAGAATAGTATTATTTTCTAACACTTTTGTTTCCGTCAACTTTTTTTTGTGTTGCAGGCATCCATTTCTAAAATATTTTTGTTTGTCTTTTTGTCTGTTAAGTAGATCAAGTGAGTTAACAAAATCCAGATTTTTAGAAAATGTCCCAACATTTCTGAAATTGGTGTTTATATATCAAGTCTATGCCTTGTTGATATAATGTCAGTTCAACTGTAGAATCAGTCTGGGTCATGGACAGGGGCGTAGCACCAAATTCTGGGCCCTATGTAAAAGCAATGCTCGGGGCCCCGCCCCCTATTATTGATTTTTTATATATATATTTAAAGGAAAATAAAATTCCAGACTCCTCAAGGGCCCTCTCCACACTTGGGGCCCTGGTAACTCAGTGCCACTTTTCCCCCCACTACGACGCCCCTGGTCATGGATAAAGACTGATGATGAAACTGTCGAGGATAGAGCCTCCTAATAGAGGATTGGAGAGCTGAAGTCTTCACTGATGACCAGCTTTGGTCTCTGCTCATGGACGGAGCTGAGAAGACGCTGTCTGGACATGAAGGTGGTGAAACGTGAAGGATCTGCAAGTCTACAAACACAAACCATAAGACTCACTCTTCAGTCCACAGAGCAACATGGCTTACTTGACTGCAACATAGATGTGGCCCAAATCTGGGCTACATCTGACATGTACTTGTTGCCCAAATTCTGACAATTGCATCTGGTCAAATTCTGGTCTGTCATTTTATATCATATGTGTACATGTTGGATGTCGCCCAGATCTGGTTTACATGAACTTGTGTATCAAACAGTCAAATGCAAACATGCTATTTGCAATCATGTTCAAAGCACTTCCACCTTGTCCACCTGGTCATTCAAAGAAAAATCCCCAGAGTTAAATTAATTCTGGTTAAAAAATTAAAGAATTCTATAGATGCTTACCCTCCTGGTGAAATTTATCATTTTGCCTGTTGAAAGTGCCAGTTGTATCATGTCAATCAGCATCACAGTTGTTTGTAAGTAAAAGAGATTTTGTTATTTTAATTAGAATTTTTCTGGCTTCATAAATATTAAATTTCACAATATAGATTGGAAATTAAATGTGAATATAGTACATTATGTGATTTATTAATTATATATTATATAAAGTATACAGTGGCAGGCAAAAGTTTGGTCAATCTTTGTTACTTTGAATAGTTCAACAAGTTAAAGATGACGCATTTCCTTAAGCAAGATTACTTTTCAGAATAAAAAAGGAAAATGGCAAAAGTTTCAGCACCCTGCATGGTCAGTACTTAGCACCCCCTTTGGCAAGTATCGTAGTGTATAAATTCCTTCTATGTAGCCAGCTTTTAGCTCTTGTTTGGCAATTTTCAACCAGTCTTCCTTGAGAAAAGCTTGTTCTGTTAGATTATTGTGTTGTCTTTTATGCACTGGTCTTTTGAGGTCTAGCCACAGTTTAGATGTTGAGGCCTGTGTGTTAAGGCTGTGTGCTATGGAAAAACCTTAAGCTTTTGTCTCTTGAGATGAATATTGTAGATTTTAAGGGCTGTTTTAAGATCATATCATATAAGCCATCCTGGTTGCATCTTCAGTGTTTTTACAGATGAGTGTTCTTTTTATGAAATTCTGCACTTTTTTGCTGCCAAAATATTTTATTCTGACATCTCAGTTTTGTTTACAAATGCATCAAGTTTTTTAGATATTCCTTTCCAAACTTCTGAAACTAATTTTGTGGTAAGGAAGCAGGAAAGGTTTTCTTCTCAGGACTCTTCTATAAAGGTTATTTTTGTTCAGGTGTCAGACATCGGTGTACTACCACTCCAGTGTCTGCTGAATCTTCCTGAAGATATTTTGCACTCAAACTGAGATTTTGAACTGCCTTTTTAGCAGTCCTAAATGCACTTCTCTCTGAAGATTTTCTTGGTCTTCTAGACCTCACTTTGACAGCCCTCCATTTCTGATACTGCCATTCTTAATTACATTATGAACTGAGGGAACAGATACTTAGAATTGTGTTGCTGTCTTTTTATAAGCTTCTCCTTCTTTATGAGCATCAATTACTTGAATTTTTAGAGTGTTATGCAGCTGCCTACAGGAACTCTTGGATTACTATTTGTACAAGGTTTGAGCATTTATATGAATATTGAGATTTGCGTCACCTAGTCAATCCTAAAACATAGATCTAACATGAATTATTAGTCTGAGACCTTGGTAAAGGTAATCTAAGAGCTCAAATCTCTTGGGGTGCCCAAAACATCAGATTTTTTCCCACACAAATTATACAAAGCAAAAATAATGTATTAACCATGCTTGAAATGTTGACAAAAATTATCTTTAACTTTTGGGGGCCTCTTGAGGATCGGTCCATCTTTTAATTAACTATTGACAGAAACTGCTTTTTTTTACCAGGGTGCCCAAACATTTGCATGCAACTATAAACAAGTATGTAATGCAAATCAAAAATTTTGAGAAATGACTGTAATGACTCCAAACTCAATATAGGCCTTAAATCAACACTGGGGATTTTGTTGTGTTGGCATGCTTTAATCAGGTCATTGAGGCATGCAGAAAACATAAAAAGATGATCTGCAAAGCATAACAGAAAATAATATGCTAAATATAATTGAGTTTCAGTCAACAGTCCACAATCTGATGCCCTTAAAAATAACTCATTGACTTGTTTGCTTTGCTATGTGAGCAGTAGCAATGATGAATAATCAGCATTTCTGAGGAATACAGGTGTGCAACAGTTTGTTTCCCAGTCCATCAAAGTTTTGGATGAATGTATATCCAAATAGCACTTGTAGTATTTGAGTTGCACAGGTCTATTCCTAAGATGGCAAACAATCAATTTTTGGCTTATAATAAATATTGACATATTTAAATGAGAATATTATGAAAATGAATGTCTTCATAATTCAAAAATGTAAATTTTTGAATTTGTCATGAGCTCCCTCGACAAAAAACTCATCAGTTTGCATAAGGTGGTAGTAACTTCAGGCTCCTGCAGATGACATGGCACAAGGAGTGCCAAAGGCCACAGTGTGAAGGAAGTAGCTGAATTTGTAGGTGTATGGAAGCGTACAGTCATATAGGTCTTCCAGCAGTGGCAAAAATCCTGGTCTATAGGAAACTCTCCTCAGAAATATGGCTGACTGCACACAAGGCCAAAGTCCTCTTGTGTATCATGCTGCTTCATATGTTCATGGTCTGCAGTTCTCTGTGGAGAGTTCTTTCAGAAATTGGTTGTGAAGGACCTGCACTGACTTCTAGAAGCAATTGTTGTCTGGAAATGAAGTGATTTTAATACACATACCAGCAGTCCTTGTCCACCAGTTTAGCTTTTTCAGCCACAATTCTGAGGAGGATGTCCTGTAAGCTGGGATTTTTACCACTGCTGGTAGACTTGTATGACTGTAAGCTTTCATACATCTGTAAATTCAGCTACTTCCTTCACACTGTGGTCTTTGGCACTCAAATGCAGTCTCTCCTTTTTGACAATCATTAACATCTGCTTTCAACTCATTTTCCACACATCAAACAAGACATTCACTGCACTGTAGCAGCTATTCTCAATCTGTGAATCTTGATGCATTCCCTACAGGTATATATAGGGCCACCTGCAGGAGCCTGAAGTTACTACCACATTAATCATACAAGATGCCAAATTTTTGGTCCAGAGAGCTTATATTTTATACTAATTACACATAAAGTGACATATCAAGCCTTTGTTTTTTGAAAGTTAATTGTGTTTGATGAAATCATTTACTCAAACTCAAAATGAAAGTTTCTATTAATTTGAGATTCTGGATTTCTAATGTTAATGAGCTATAAGTCATACTGATCAACAGTAAAACAAAAATAGCTTTTAAAGCTCACTGTGTAATGAATATAAAATGACAGTTTTTAATAAATTATGAACAAAACACAATATTCTAATTCTGCACTTCAGGCAGCCAATAGAAGCAATGAACAGAAGTTTCTAAATAACAAACAAAAGCGCAAAAACTTGTTTCACTTACATAATTATTGTTCATTCAAAAGCGGGCAAAATCAGGGCCCATACTGAAACGTGAACAGACATCTTTTGAATGATTTAATGAATAAAACTTAAGAATACTGTGTGATATAACAGTAAACATCCATTTCTAAAAAGATTGTGTATCAGGGATTGTGAGGGTAAAATTTTGTTATGTAGTTCATATACATTACCACTCAAAAGTTTGGGGTCACCGACTACATTTTGACAACAGACTTTTAGTTTAGTTACTCCAGAAACTCAGTCTATCGTAAAATGAGGTAGGTCAGTGTCACCATTTTTAGCTCAGTTTTAGTGTCTCCCACAAGTGTATTTTGTGTAAGGCATCATGGGATATTATGGATGTTTTGAGGTAAATTTACTGCTATAGCACTTACTTCACTAATGATGAACAAGGTAACTTTGTCTTTTTCAAACACATACTCTAGTTGACAAATGCTTACACAACCTATTTCAGTGATTAATAGGATTTATTGTGGCTGTTTATGGGCTACACTAAAGTATCCATGATATGTTCAATGATGCCTTGCACAAAAAATTGTGCTAAACCTTTGGAAAACACCAATACTGACCTAAAATGTGGTGATGCTGTCCTACTTCACCCTTCTACCATAGAAGATTGAAAAGAAGAGTAACAGTCTTAACTTGGTGTTAAAACAGCTCAGAAAGTTGAGTAAATCCAACTCATTGAAAAATAACACATTTTTGGACATGTAGGAATTATAAGTAAATGCACAGCAAGTACAGCATAATACATTGCTGTGTTGTGTCATTACATGGTCACTAAAATTTAGTTAGTTTTGCTAACTGCTGCCTTTTTACTGGATATATGAGAACTACTTCAACTATTCTTGTTATACAGTACATTTTAAAAACAATTCTCGAGGAACTCTGAAGAGATTGGACAAATGAACCAACACAGTACACTGATCCACTGGTTCACATGACACACTGAAAACATAAACACACAGGGTAGAATCTCACATGCATGGGTTAAGTAGATATAGTGAGAAACAGTCTGGGGAATAGTGAAGTCCAAACAGAACTACACTATACTCAAACTATCCATGCATTATTCTAAAACAGGGCTTTCCAATTCTGTTATTTACAGACTGCATCTACCACTTCTAAGGACCTTCCATATGTGTAACTGTAAGACTAACCCCACGGTGACCATCCAGTGCCCAATCCAGGCTACCACCCTGCAGCTCCAGTCTTAATCTAACACACCTGAAAATGAAGGTAATGAAGGCTTCAGGTACAGTACATCTAAATATCAGAAACAGCTGTGTTGGATCTGAACAGGGTGGTAAGTCTCCAGGACCATGACTGGTCACTCCAGGCCTAAAACATGGTCAGAGAGGGTTAATCTGTTACAGGTATACATAAGCAAGGTCCTTAGAAGTGGTGGATGCAGTCTGTAAATAAAATGACAGGAGATACTTTTCATGTGTGGAAAGATTGTAGTCAATTCTCAAAACTAGCTACTAAACAGCATGTCCTTTAATCTTAATGTTTATAAACAACAACATGATTATGTTCTTCTCAAATATCCTACTTAGAATTTATGATGAACCCTTGGAAGTCTTGGATTATGTTGGCCATATTTGAATACTTTTTCTTTTATATACCACATTAAAACATTGATTTCACTTTATTTGGACAGGCTGTTATTGCCCACAATAGATAACATACAGATGTTCACATTACCTACAACTATCTGTTCAGTGTATACTTAACAGTACTATGGTTACTATTAGGTTTGCAATCAGTATTAGAGTTAGGAGTTAGGTTAGCTTTAGGTTTTGGGTTGAGGTTATGTTTTGGGTGACTGACATTAATAGACAGTTGGACTATAATAGACAGTTGAATGCAAATTAAGAATCTACAAAATATCAGACAGCCTGTCAAAATAAAGTGTTCACTGTAGGCATCTTGCCCCTCAATCTCATGTAAATATGATTTTTATATTAAAGTCCTAAAGGTAGATAAAGACAACCCAGTTAAACAAATGAGACAAAAAATTATACTTTTATCATTTATTTATTGAGGAAATTGATCCAATATGACATATTTGTAAATAGCAAAAGTATATTAGTATATTGCTTTCAGTATCTGGCGTGACCCCCCCCCTTGCAGATATAACTGTAACTAAATATTTCCGGTAACTGTTCTTTAACCATTCTTTTGTAGAATGACTTACGTGCTTAGGGTCATTGTCTTGCTGAATGACCTATCTTCTCGAGATTCAGTTCATGGACAGATTCCTGACATTTTAGAGATGGTTTTATAATCTTTTCCAGCTTGATGAGCATCAACAACTCTGAAGTCCTCAGAAATCTCCTTTGTTTGTGCCATGATACACTTCTGCAAACATGTGTTGTGAAGTACAGACTTTGATAGATCCCTGTTCTTTAAATAAAACAGGATGCCCACTCACACCTGATTGCCATCCCATTGAAAACACCTGATTCTAATTTTACCTTCAAATTAACTGCTAATCCTAGAGGTTCACATACTTCTGCCTCTCACAAATATGTCATATTGAATCATTTTCCTCAATAAATAAATGACCAAGTATAATATTGTTACATTTGTTTAACTGGTTTCTGGACTTGTGTGAAAATATGATGATGTTTAAGGTCATATTTATTTATGTTTATGCAGAAATATAGAAAATTCTAAAGGGTTCACAAACTTTCAAGCACCACAGTACTTTGATAAATTGCATATACATTAACATGATGAATAATGTTAGTGGTTAATGATGCATCAACTAACTTCAGGTCAATTTAGAGACAAATTAGCAATGCCAAAATTAATAGCACTAGCTGTTGGAGGAGTTGAAGACTTTTAAAAGACAAGTTGACAAACGACTCCATGCTCTCATCTGAAGACAGTTTTATTTAGCTTTTCAAAGTAGAAAGTCACCATACATTTGAGGTTATTTTCCAACATTACACTGGTTTTGGTGCCCCCCAAAATGCATGCATATATTTTTTTTCTCTCTGTACATTATTGAGAGGGTATATATTTTAAATCATGTTTACAATCTTTACATCCAAAAATGTTAGCGTTCCCAAAACACAAAACATCAAATTGAGTTGTTGGAGAGATTCCATTTGGCCACCAGGTCAGAGGAGATCTACCCAGCGAACGTGGCAGTCATACCTTGGCCTTATTTTAATGCAGAAAGAAGAAACACTGGCAGCTTCCAGTCGTTGACACCTTACTGCTTTTGTCTCTAAATTTATCAAAACAGAGATGGACAGGGTTGGCAAAAAAGCAAAAAAAGAAAACAAAGGAAGAGCTTAGTTTTGTTACACACAGAGAGAAAGACAAACGGAGAGGCAAAGAAGACAGCAGGAGGAGGAGAGACAGACACAGGTGTTGAAGGGGAGGTTTTAAGATACTGAAGACCCTAACATGCAACATTTTTGTGGACTTTCTTTGACTAATCAAGATGTTTCAAATATAAACTGACACCAACAAACTCCATACAGATCAGACTGAGAATAGAAGAGCAGTAAACTAACAGGAATGAACTGTAAAAGGCTGTGTACAAGATAAGAACTCGGTAGTCTTCAAAGGTGCACAGTGTGCTAATTATCACAAAGGTGCTTTTAGATGCATAGCTCATTTCTTGGTTACTTAGTACAAGAGAAAAAACCTTACCACAGCACACGTTGACAATTATTATTCATCCACAGACACTGAACAGTGGACAATGTTTTTTTTTCTTGCTTGTAGCTTACATTGCCTCAAACAAGCTTACAAAAGTGCTTTGTCCCCATTTCTATGACATCACATCTACGAGAAGGCTCAAAATGGATAGACATCATAGTCCAAAAAAACAATTTCGAGGCTTTGTCAGCAGAGGCCGAGTGCCAGTCCACTCTTATCAGGTTATAAATTTGACTCTATAAGACTCCTGTATACCTTGTTTATTGCAGTCACTTGTTCGCAAATCTGATATTGTTAAATAAAGATGTTTTTCAGCACAGAACAGTAATACATACCTATTTTGGCATTAATAAAAGTAAATAAAAGTGGACCACTCATGAAAAATACTATTGGCTCTGCAGTCCTTAACCACAAGATATACAAGTGAGCTTATTGTATTTACAGTCTGAAGTGAAATATGTACAAGAGGCACTGATTCCCAAGAGATTCAGATCAGCACATACATTTAAAAAGACATTTCATAGTTTAACTCAAGACTTGACTTGACTGGACATCTGTGGAGTTGAACTAGTGATGGAGATGTTTAATAACCCAAGTGTGTAGCTTTTAGGTTTTGGTATGAAGTACCAATTGTCTTTTCCTTCATGCATGAACAGAATGTTTATTTCCATGTAGTAGTTTGGGTTTAAAAATTTAGCTTCAGTAAAAGGCTCTCAAAGTTGTTTCTCTCAGGCATTTACAACCAATCAGTCATAACACTGAAACCACTCACTGTTTCTGGACCACTCATAGCAGTGCAACACACACTAAGATGCCACCACCACATCAATATCACCACAGTGCTCGCCTGAAAGGCTGACCAGGGTGAAATTTATACAGAAACAGATGGACTACAGTCTGTAATTGTAAAACTACAAGGTGCACCTATAAGGTCAGTGGAGCTGATACAATGGACAATGAGTGTAGATACAAAGAGGTGGTTTTAATGTTATGGCTGATCATTTCATCATCACATTTTTTCAGGAAATTAGAGAACACATCATTCCACTGATGGAATATTGCAAACGTAAAAATACTCTCACATCTTCTAAACACTGGACAACAGCTGCATGGCTTGACTGATCAAAGGATTATAGCGCATTTGGTTGTTTAAAGGACTGGTTTGAGTGTTTTCCTACAGTTTTTTCCACCAGGTACTGTGAAATAGCATGGTATGGTTACAAATCCCTAATCACACACTTTGTGACCATTTGAGTTGGCAGGTGAACCTTTGATACTTCTGTACCACAATTATATACAGTCAGATTATAACTACTGCTGGTTAGGAATGAACACGACCACTTGAAATCCCTGTGCTTCTGTGTTCATTATAGAGGTTATCTGGTCCACTGTGGTGTGTTGATTGTTGTGTACCACTTACTGGAGTCGTCATTCCCCTCTGGCATCAATTGCCAATGGGGCACCACTGTTATGAGGCTGGAAGGCAGTCAATGTACCAGAAGTCCATTCTCAGTACACCGTCATTACAGCATCTCTAGAACATCTCAGAGTAAGTGGTTTCTGAGATGCTACCTCCATTCACCTGGTACCATATTATCATGCCCTTTTAGACAGCAATCAAAACACATCCTTTGCCCATGATAATTGTTTTGCACTCTGCTACAACTGACTTACTTATATCTGTCACGTGGCATCTGGGATGTCCTGGGCCAAGTTCATCCTAAACCATGGGCAGTCATAATATTCTGAAGTGATCATGTAATAAGAGACTGAGCACTGATTGAAAAATGAATGGGAAAGCACATAACACTAAACATGGTGTCTGATTCCTTGCCTCCAACAAGACTAGCCAATCAGCTTGCTGGTAAAGACATCCATGGGAAGAGCCTGGCCCACTGTTGAGCTATGTGTATGCATATCTTTTACTGCATTAGTCAAACACAACAACCTATTTGTATCACTTTTGCTATCATTTATCAACAATTTCAAATGTAACTCTCTCTACTGTCTGGGAAAGGCTTTCTACTAGATTCTGCAGCATTGCTGTGAGGATTTGATTGCAGAGATATGAGGGTAGGGTCAGGATGTTGGATGCTCACCACCCCACCTCATCCTCCACTCCACAACTCATTGGAAAAGTACTGGATTGAGCGGAGAACGTAGTTCAACTGCTCCACCGCTCAATGCTGGGCTTTATACCCCTCTAACCCATACCTGACATTAGGCATGGTGCCAATGTTTATCTGCCTCAGAGAGTCTGTGTCTGTGAACTTAAAGTAGCTGAATGTATTAATTAGAACGGGTGTCCACAAACATTTGGACATATCCTAGTATCTCGACTAGGATTGGGATTAGCATTCATATCATGCTGTACCGCACAGTCTGGTGGAAAATGACTCATGTAAACTGGTGGCTTTTGGCCTTAGGTTCGGTAATCCAAGAATCAACATCAGTAACATGTACATGCATGAAAGACAAGCAAGAGATACATGTGCACAGTTTCTCCGAGAAGTCCATTTCAGTGAGCTCGTTAAAAGCAGACACTCAAAACCAGAAGGCTTTCTGAGGATGGTCAACCCGGAATATTCTGCATTCTGCTTCCTTTAGCATGGTTCCATGACCACCAGGCATCTACCCGGTGGGGAAGCATAGGAGCTAAGGAGTGACGGGGTAGGAGGATAAAAGGAAGATGAGTGTTTCTCCTCTTCTTTGGTGGGTAGGGTGAAAAGGGAGAGATGGACAAGTGAGGGAGAGAGGAGGAGTGAATGAGTGAGGGAAGGAAGAGGGATGGTGCCTGTCCTATGCAGACGAGTGCCTGTGTGTCTGTCTGTCCTCTCACACTGTCGATATCAATTTGCCCTCCGAACTGTGGAACAAAGAGAGGGAGAGGCTGCCAGGTTGGGTTCAGACACACAAATGCAAACAAAGCAGAACAAGCACAAGGAGCTCAATGAATGACACAGAGCTAGAGCTAATGCTAATTACAATGTTAAGCGACGCTCTCTTGTGGGACATTTAAATTAGAAAAGACATGTAAACAAACTATGCTAATGCTGCAGGGAATGGATGAAAGCAGGTAGCCACCATTTAGCATCACATCACTTGGGTAATGCTAATCGGTGGCTAATGTTGCTTACATATTAACGTTTTTGTTTCCTTCAAGGGTCCTTTATAAGCTTTCATTACTGGCATGTGATCCTCTTATGGATAACTTTGTTGCAGTACAGCTTTTCAATGAAACACTCAATGTGTTGATTGCTATATTCATATTAAAACATTTAATACTGTGAAAGTTCATTTGCGTTTAATTTAATTCAACAAGGTAAACTGTCATGTTTTATATTAATTACATGTAAAGTAACTTATTTCAAGTTTCTTTTTTTGGTTTAATGTTGATCAGTATGGCTTATATCTCATGTGTTGGCTAGCACAGTAATATCATGGTCAGCAAACCATTTAGGAGAGATTTTGGCACTGCGGGCAAGTCAATCAGTCAAATCAAAATTTATTTATATAGTGCTTTTTACAACCGACTTTGTCACAAAGCAGCTTTACATAATTAGCATCAGACAATTTGAATCAAAACCCAAAACTCAATGCGAGCAAGCTAAAGGCAGCAGGGGCAAGGAAAAACTCCCTCGAGACTGGAGAAAGAAACTTTGGGAGGAACTAAGACTTGCAAAGTGAATCCATCCTCCTCTGATCAAACTACTGATAGAAATTGCCATCATCAGTTAAGTCTGACATTGTGCTGTAGTGTAAAACCATAATTATATAAAGTTTGATATTGATTATGTTATGATTTACTGTATCCATATGGGGTCAAAATAAAAGTGCATCAGCTTGGAAGCATCAGTCTGATTGTTGCTGGCTGGAGTCCATTTCTACTTCAGTGTAATTGATGGTAGTGGGTAATGATGAGGGTCCGAGTTTGGCAGAGGTATATATAGGTGTGTGCTGATTAGCAGCAGGAGATGTAGGAGAGCAGGAGGTCTGGTGTGGACTGCAGGAAAATCCAGCAAAGTCCTGCTGAAAAAGGAAATCTCCAGCAGATGAAAGCATGAAGTGCTCTAGAATCTCCTGGTAAAATCTCCTGCATTGATCTTTGGACTTGGATAAACCAAAGTGGACCAATACCAGCAGATGCACCTCAAACCATCACAAAAACTTCACACTGGACTTCAGACACCTTGGATTGTGTCTCTCCACTCTTGCTTCAGACTGTAGGAGCTTGATTTCCAAATGAAATGTAAAATTGACTGAAAAGAGGAGCACTGAGCATCAGTCCAGTTCTTTTTCTTCTTAGTCCAGGTAAGACACTTCTGATGTTGTTTCTGGTTCAGGAGTGTTGATATTATGAATGTGGCAGGTGAAGCTCTGAGAGATACACTCAAACTTCACTCAAACACAAAATGGGATATTCTGGATTCTTTTATGATTTATAAGCCAAACTGATCAACATTTAATCCCCAGAAAGCTTGAAATATGTTGTGTTATGTGTAATGAAAATAAAATTTATAACCTATGTGTGTATGTATGTATGTATGTGTGTATGTATGTATG
>BRDA01013113.1:62368-75514 GCA_036984385.1 Crenuchus spilurus | reverse complement strand
CTGTGGCAGAGACCTTTGTGTTTTATACAGCGCTGAAGTGAACATGAACAGGGCACACTCACAGTGAGGCTTTCTGACTCTCATGTCCTGATCAGTGGGGGGTGAAATACATCTTTAAACCCTGAAGAGAGAGAGAGAGAGAGAGAGAGAGAGAGTGTGTGTGTGTGTGTGTGTGTGTGTGTGTGTGTGTGTGTGTGTGTGTGTGTGTGTGTGTGTGTGTTGACTTAGGTCACTTTTGGGGACAAATGTCAGAGTACACACCAGTACATTGGGGACGGCTGGAGAACTGGGGACAAAAATGGTGTGTGTGTGTGTGTGTGTGTGAGTGTTTGTGTGTGTGTGTGCATGTGTGCGTGTGTGTGTGTGTGCGTGTGTGTGTGTATGTGTGTATGTGTGTGTGTGTGAGTGATAGCCAAAGGCCTAATGCACTAGAGATGTCACACCAAAATGTAGATTAATGCACTGGTACCTAGTACCATCTGTTTGGATCATATCCAAACCAGCTCTCTGTCACATAGATCAATGAGTGTCGTGTTATTGTGTAAAAAAAAAACAACAGCAGCGAGTCTAAAGGCTGAGAGTTACACTCTGAAAGCTCAACACATCATCATTCATTCCCCAGTTACATTTACATTTGCATGCACTCTAATCCAGTGCTTAGCTAGTACAAATATAATATAGTTACTTTTGACATCAAGGGTACTAATGAGAGTTTATCCAGCTTTTTTTGTAATGGTCTCAACTGTCCAGAGAAGGCTTTCTACTAGACTTTGGAGCACTGCATTGTATTCAGGACAAGATTTTGGACCCCACTTCATCCCCAATTAATCTAAAACTCATCCCAAAAATACTGGAGCACCATCATTCCAGAAAAAACAGTTCCTCTGCTCAATAGTTCAGTGCTGGAGGGCTTTAGCCCACAAGTGTTAGGCATGGGCCCATGTTTATCTTCTCCAGAGAGTCCTATTCTATTGGCAGTACTTCTCTGCAGGGACTAGACAAGCTGTGTGTACATCTGTGTCACCTAAAGGTGTGTCCATAAACATTTGGCCACATTGTGCATATATTGGATACTAGCTCTTTATCTTTATTATTGTATAAACTACACAAAAGTGAAGCTCTAGTGATGTAGTTTGAATAGCTCCGCGTAAAGGGAAATGATGTTACGCACAACTTTCAACCAGCAGTTAAAGCCAGCCAATTAACGCCAACACGGTCACTGGTGGCTACTGCATTAATCTCTTAAACCCTAAGAGTCCATATGTGGGCCTACAATTCAATTCCTTACTCTTGTAACGATACACTCTCCACATTACTGCCAAATAAGTTTCAGTGCTTAATGAAAGTCTTAAGATTAACAACAGAATAAGAAGTGTGGCATTCAACGTTCAGCTAAAAATCACACATGCATCATCACAGGCTAAACACCTGCATACAGCTCTGCAGCTGAACACACTTCATAAAATATAAGCCTATCTGTCTCTCTGTTCTTTATCCTGACCTCAGCATTGCATTACACATCCAATCTGTCTCGGCTCTAAAGCTCCGAGTTCTGTGAATCTCTGCCACAGTCCTCTCCACAGAGCCGTGTCACATCAAGGGCAGCTGAACCTCTCCTGCCTATCAATGTACAGGAGAGAGTGCTGAGAAGAGTGAGCAAGGTTCAAGCTGCTTTATCACTCGGCTCCTCTCGCTATTCACATCCTAAAGCTACTCGCGGAAACTCAAAATCTGACCTCAGATCAGCCTGAACTTTAGAAGTATGGATACTTTACATGTCACTTTACATGTGATACGTGTAGTTCATGGTTTTTTAATTTTTCACAACATTGTTATTTTTGGATGGGGCACTATGATGTATATTAAAGTAGTATTATTAAACTACAACTCAAATAAATCTCCATTTCTACAGAGTTGAGAAGCTAAGAGCAATGGCACAGTGAGAAAGTCTAAACATCAGCATGCAGGAGAGACTATCCTCCAAATTATCTGACAAATGCCCACCCAAACAGTGGCTAGGTCAACACATGGCCCCCTGAGACCTGAGCTAAAGCTATGGATTAGGCCTAATACACAATGCTAGCCAGGGTAAGACTAGAGAACTTTAGTAGTGTGTGTGTGTGTGTGTGTGTGTGTGTGTGTGTGTGTGTGTGTGTGTGTGTGTAGTGTGTGTGTGTAGGGTGTTGGTGGGCTTTTGAGTTTAAATGGGGACTCGAACCCAAGACATTAAGGTCTCTTTTTGTATAATATATATATATATATATATATATATATATATATATATATATATATACACACTGTATACTATGTTGTTTTTAATCTCTCTCACACACACACACACACATACACACTGTCTCTTTAAGTGGATGACCTTGCATACCTTCCCCCACTGACCTCAGCCTCCCCACCTGCCCAATCTCCAGGGCAGCACACTCTAATTTCCTCTCCTAGTCAGCACAATGTGATCTAATACCACTCCACCCTTCCCTCCACTCCTTCTTCCATCCGCCCACTCGCTCTCGACCGGGTCTGTAAGCTGCTTAATGATAATCAGCACAGATCACAGCAGCTGCGGCTTACAGGACCGTCTACATATTGTTGTCAGGACTTAGGGGGCTGGAGCAATTAAGAGACAAGCAATTAAAGCCAAGACCGGACCATTCAGTGTCCAGCTACAGACTGGTGGCCATAATGGCTTTTACCTGTGCATGTGGGCTCAAATGCTTTCAAGCTCTGTCTTCAGGGCTTTCCCTGCTCCCAACACACTCTTCCATCTAGCTTTTCTACCAATTAACAAGACTTTCCTGACATGAGCATTGTCTGAAATGGACAAAACATGAGACCCTGAACCACTGCTTTAGAGGCTGCTTTCAGCATTAGACTTTGAGCTCTTAAGCCATTAGGTTTTAGGAGGAAATTCGCTTCCTCAGAATAACCGCCCGTTGTAAATGAAGAGGCCATCTGAATGATGGCAAAGCAAGTATAATGGCAAAGAAGGGCTTAACCTTGACTATATTGTAATAAGAACATTTTGGCGACTTCAAAAGAAACATTTACCTCAGTTAAGCCCATAACATTTCCTGATAGGCTGCAAACTGGCAAATCTTTCACTGTTTTCCTTTCAGAGTGTGGCTCTAATGGCTTCACACAACAGTTTATTTTGTGTGATATACAGTAAAATGACACGAGAGTTCCAGAATGACAGATGACAGATATTTTGGCATTGTGGAAGGTTCCGTCAGAAGGTGCCCATCTGCTTGTCTGCACTTTCTTAGCCTCCTTTTACCTGTTCTTCAATGGCCAGGACCCCCTACAGACCAAGTATTATTTGGCTGGTGGTTCATTCTCAGCACTGCAGTGACACTGATGTGGTGGTGGTGTGTTATTGTTGCACCAGTTGATCGAGTCTTTAAACACCTCAGTGTCACCGGTGGAATAGT
This sequence comes from Crenuchus spilurus, assembly GCA_036984385.1. NCBI lineage: Eukaryota > Metazoa > Chordata > Actinopteri > Characiformes > Crenuchidae > Crenuchus > Crenuchus spilurus. The sequence goes on along the minus strand of BRDA01013113.1, from coordinate 72,074 downwards.
CCATCAAACAAAACTATGGCAACAGTGTCCTGTGACTACCAGAGAAGGACTAGAGGACCAACACAAAGCCGCAACAGATGAGATGGACTCAGAGGTTATATCTAAGTGGACTCAGTGTCTGAGTGGTCTCAGCTCTGCTGAGTCTGATCTACTCATACCAGCATAACACACCACCACGTCAGTGTCACAGCAGTGAGAATAATACACCACCCAATTGAAGAACAGAGTGAAAAGAGGCTAACAAAGTATACAGAGAAACCACAGCCTATAATTGTAGAACTACAAAGTGCACTTTTACGGTCAGCAGAGTACTGTATGTACGCTTGTATGCAACTGTATAGGTCATGTAGGCTGAACCCCTCTCTCACGCAGTGGCCTGAGGGCCCGTGTGTGTGTGTGTGTGTGTGTGTGTGTGTGTGTGTGTGTGTGTGTGTGTGTGTGTGAATGCTAGGGATAATGAGAATAAAAAGAAAAATGACAGATGCAATCCTACGCCTCCTAAGAGAATACTGATGCAGAGTTCTTCAACAGAAAATGTCTCCTCTCAAGTGGGATCAAACAGATTTTTTGGGAACCATCACTGTACGTACTGCTCAAACGTGCCAGGGCTTTTCTCTCCACTTCTTGGCTTTCTTTCTCAATTTCCCAGCCCTCCCTCTTCCTCTATCTTGACTTATCCCTCTTTGTGACATCTGCATTTTACTAGTTTACCACTTCTGAGTTGCAGTGACCTTGGTGGAGGTAATAAAAGCCAACAGCTCGAGAATGATGCAGTGCTGGTGCAGATGCTGGCGATAAACGTAAGCACCTCGTTCTGTAGCTGAAAGCTATAATCATTCCCGTAAAGCTGTACTGTGGAGCTATGCTAACAGTCTTCTAGCTGCGAAAACCATTAACGTTTTAAGATTCTCTATGCAAAGCTCTGGCTTATTGCTTTTTTCATGCTGCTAGAAAGCAAAACACAATTATTCATGTTCATGAGGGCCTAAAGCAGTCTACAATATTTAATAAGTGATGTCACAGTGACATGGCTACTACATCGTCTAGGCTTGAGTCACTACATTAAAAATCCTTTAAAGGAATGATGCAGAACAAAAAATGCATAATTTGACATTAACCCAGATCAGCCAAGGAGTCCAAAACTGGAGCGGTGAGGCTAGCATCGCTAACAAACACTACAACTCAATAGTCACCCAAATAGCCTTTGTACTTTGCCTTTGTACGGTTATTACATTATTTACACTTATTACTACAGGGCTATTCATTGTTCACAGATTCTAGATCAGCACATATTCTCGAGGTTTTGGTTCTGAGTTTTTTGGCAAGCAGCCTATTTTGTTACAAAGATGACTGAGCTATTTGTGTGAGTATTGACTTCTCAGGCTTGTTAGCAACATTAGCCTCCAAATTCCAAACACATCCTAGCTGGTCAAGACTAAGTGAAAAAAATGTGTAAAGTAGATTTTTGTAACCCATAATGGCTCATATTTTCAATGTCCAAAAACAGACACATCATCAGAATGGTAGCTTTACCAGAAAAAGTAAAAATATTCTCAACTTTTAATGTAAAAAAATGAGGTGTGGCCATATGCTATAAGTGGTAAAATGAAGATATGTGATTTTAAGTTTGTTAACTTACTAGCACAACAAAAATTAGAATATTGTGACGTTCATTTGTGTTCATAATTTAATTAAAAATTTATTATATTTTTTGATTAATTACATTTTTAGGTCTAAAGAATACAGAACCTGTAACAAAATGAGTCTAATAATAGAGTAATAAATCTTGGGCTCAGTGGGTTAACGACTTCAGATAGATCAGGTTAAGCAGTTTAATTTTAGGAGAAAGCAGGTTCATAATCGTTAGAGAGCAGAGAGCAACAATAGAGATTGATTACTGCAGTGGCACTTGCCCAATTGGTAGGGAGGCTGGACCAAACTGATGGACACTAAGATCTCTAATGAGGCCCAGAGGGACAACATATACACTGAACTTTCAGAATGGGTTGAAAAGTGAGGTGTGCCGATAGTATCCGCAGTACAGCTTGTACTTGTTCTTCCAAAAGACATGACAAAGTAACAACCTCTGTGGAATTTTTAGAGTTTGCTAGTTGGGTTTCGTCTACTCAGTGTCCATCACAGCCTCCAGATATTCCATTTATAGCCTATAGTTTAATGTCTCTGTTCACATTTTTTAATCATACACAGACTTACATTAAAAGTAAATAAGGTACTATTTTGGAGATACAAGATTTTGTTCCATCATCAATGATATTGTCACGCTCCAAACTCCTCCTGCCTGTCACATCTTGTCACACATCGTCTCAGAACTCCACTTCCTTTGAGCTCATGTGACTTCCTTTCCCAGCTGTCCACAGTCAGACTGATTTGCAGGACTACTTAAACCAAGCCTGGAGAACAGATCTTATAGGTATTGTCGTGCTCTGCACGCTTTAACATAACTTTCTGTCTTCTGCCTTTTCAGGGTTCTTTGTCTGTTGGTTTGTTCATTTGTTTGCCTTTGTCTTGTAGGCTTAGTTGACTTATCCTGTCTAGAGTGAGGCCTAGTCGGAATTCTGTATAGTTTGGTTCTCTTTAGCCTTGTTTATGTTTTTTTTCCGTTGGTTCTGTATCTTGTTTGTTATTAAATTCAGTGTTCTATAAACCTGCACAAATCTTCTGTCATCCATTGCCCAGCATATCAAAGTATCAAAATGCTTCAAACCTCAATTTTGCTATCAATTCTATACTCTAAGTTTCAATACTTTTCAGTACAAATAAGTTGCACCAATTTAACACTGTAACACTTTTGCGTACAACTGAGGAGTTTTGTATGGATTACAGAGATGACATTTTTGAAGAACAGAAGGAAGCGTGCTCTAGAGCGCTGAATTATTCTCGTGTGTGGATGTATATGTGGTGGCTTAATGACTGAGAGACTATTGGGCATAACAGAATGTTATCTGGGGAGTAAGACAACATCTAGAGAAAACATTGAGACCATGAGATTCACACCCTCTCCAAGTGAGAATGAAACAGTACCTCACACCTGTATCTCTGTTGGGGAGTCAGGTGAGATTCAAACTGTCAGCTAAGAGAAGTGTAAGTCCATTGTGGTTTTTCTTTGCATACCTATCTCAGAGAGGTCATGAGATGTTCAGCACCTCAGTATTCAAAAAGTTCCACATTATTAATGCCTTTAACACACTCAGCTGCTCTTCGGAAGTACCTAGGAATGGGTTTAAACTTCATTTCAGCCCATTTTTGTTTTCTAAAGCTCTTTATTTAACTGAACACTATTGATTTGCTTTTCCTCTGTTCTCATTCTTCTGGTACCTTTTCTCCAAAGCGCCATTCAGAAATCTAAGTACAAATCCGTTTGTTACAAAAAGCAGAGACAGAACAGTATGGATGAAAAATAAATACGACTATTTCAAGAGAAGAAAGGGTAACGGTAAGAAGACTGCCGTGCCATTGGGGTGTTTAGCGTTTAGTAAACGGATTGCGCTGCGATCAAAGGCTCTTTAATCTCAAGTCTTCAGCACAAAGAAACTCTTTTGATCAAAGCATGTATGTGGAGCCAGGCAATCATACAAAGTAATGTATCTTTCCACAAAGTATGATTAAAGGTTCATTTTGTAAAATAGCTTTATGCTATAGTACGCTTGTTCTAAGTCATTGAATATTATATAATATAAGTGAAACCCTAATACCTTACTAGGTATGATGAAGAGTTTATGTGATCAGCTTGATTAAAAAATGTTCTTCAACTGTACAGCCATTGTACTTGTAGTGTATGAAGTATTCATACATGAGCAGCAGTCAGAGAGGATTATTATTAAGTCTGAAGACAAATGCTAGACTAAATTGGTAGAGAGAGATGACAGTGGACTCTCAATGACCTTTAACACTTGACAGGCTGATGAGATTCCAATAAGGTCCAGCCTCCCAATCTCTTACAAATGAAAGTACTTTCAAGAACTATCAAGACTCTATGCAGATAAGTAGCTAGTGATACGCTATGTTCAACCGTTCACAGACACATACTCATATAACCTTCTGAATTAAAGATATTTCCAATGAGACATGAAGACATTAGTGAGGTCAGGTTCTGATGCTGGACAATTAATTCTGAATCACAAAATCCACTCCAACTCATCCCAAAGGAACTGAATGGAGCTCCAGAACTCAGTTTCACTGCTCCACAGCCCAATGCCATGGCTTTCATAACCTTCTTGTAGATGCTTAGATTAGCCATGCTTCAGAGTGTCCCACTCTATTGACAAAGCTTTTCTATGCACAGTCTAACAGAAGTGATCTTGAAGTAACTGAATTGTTTCTCAGTATACTTGGGAATATAAGATGTTCATCATAGATCTTAACTGTTATCCTTGATCTCAGCTGTTGGCTCATGCAAATGCTTATGAGCTAACAAGCATATAGCAGCATATCTAATGCCAGCTGTGGGCTAGAGGGGTATGTGCTATGGAACCATGTTCTCTGGAATGATGGTGCTCACTAATATTTTTGGGATGAGGTGTGGTGGTATTCCTGTTGCTGCATGCAATCAAATCCTCACAGCAATGCTCCCAAATTTAGTAAAGAGCCTGGTCTACACTCTTTAAAAATATGGTTCTTCAATGGTTCTTTAGTAAATATAGAACAATAAACCCTCAAAGGACCCTTCTTGTGGATAAATGGTTCATTCCATGGTGAAAAGGTTCTTCAGATTGATGATAAATGTGTTGTAGATGGTTCTATACACAACCTTTTTGAAAATGGTTCTATGTAGTTACGTGTCAAGCTTGTAATAATAGAGAAACCTTTTTTGGTGCTATAGAACCATTTTTAAAAGGCTTCTATATAGAACCATCTACAGCACATTATAGTTCTTTGTGTGTTCATGGTTCTATATACTGTAGAACCATTTTATTTACTGGAGAACCGTCACTTTTAAGAGTTTTGACCGTAGAGACAGTTGCTGTAACAAAAATAGAAAAATAGAAAAACAGAACCTAAGCCTCTTTCATTCTAATACTAGTCTTACACTTACACATGTTCTAGACCAGCGATTCTCAACTGGTGGGTCAGTTGCGGACACGTTCTGGGCGGGTTGCAGACAAATTGTAAAAAATATTTACATTTTAAAACCATTAAAATAGTTAATGCTTATCTGATTTTGTCCTCGTTTTTTAAATTGAAAACAGAGACACAAAGAGACAGGAGTCAGACACATGCAGCCATTGCGTGCAGTATTCTCGTTGCCATGGTAACCACCATTTGCCGGTTATCAGTGTTGCCAAGTCCACTTAATATAGGCGACTTTGGGCTTGTTTTTTTTTTATTTTTATTAAAGTAGCTTGCAAATCTCATGAGTGGCAGGTTGCAGTTTTTAAGCTTGTTTCTGAATTTGAAGTTGCTTATTTGGGCTTGAGTTTCTTTCTGAGTGAAACTCTTTGATTATCTCCCAGCTCCCCATAACAAAGTGAAAGATGAGAAGCACAAAAAATCTGCACACTGAGGCTAACAAACATGGGTTTCAGTTCCCCAAAACACAATGACACAAAACAAAGAAATGAGTTTATGAGTGTTGTTTTTGTATGATGTCATAATAAATATTTACCTTTATACTGTTTAAAAGTGGCCTCTGTTTAACAGAATGTGGTGGATTGCCATTTGGGCTTATTTTGGGCTTGTTTTCATAGAGCTGGTTGCTTGTTTCTTTCGCGAGATCTGACAACACTGCTGGTTACTCTTCTGTTTAAATTTGTGATGACGTTCGGAGGCAAAGAATTGGGTGATAATTTTATGCTATGTGCTTTTAATAGTTTATAAATATTTAACAATATGTAATAATGTATTATTTTATTAATGATAAATATACATTTTATTATTAATAACACTTATGATTATAATATACTAATAATAACTTATCATAATTTGTAAGTAATGTATTAATATTTATTAATAATATAAATTTAATTTATGCTCCAGCACCCCCTCAAACCCCCCGAATCATGCCAGTCATGTCCCCCCTGAAATCTCTTTACATGCATATGTATGTTTAAATGTGTTTTTAAAGGCTATTTTTCAAAAGTAAATTTGTATACAAAAGTGGGTCCCGACTTAATGACTATGAGAAAATGTGGGTCCCGAGCTGAGACCAGTTGAGAACCCCTGTTCTAGACTAACTTCAGTTATCCTACATTAATAGTATTCTATGTGTCAAGTTAGTCATCCCTGTTCATTCGTGTACAGGATCCCACTCTAGTACAGAGTGGTGGGCTATAATTGCATGATAATTACAAAGAACAATCTGGAGCTATTTGACAGAAAAATAAAAGCAGGTGTCAGAGAGCAAGTTTTTTCAGCAGCTGATGGGTGATTAAAATGTGCACAAAGGTGTTATAAAATTTGGTAAATGCTGTGTACTTTTACACTAATCTAAGACAATCTGGAATGACTCCCTCTCTCAGTACGACTGAAAAGTGCCCATCAGTTTACTTTAATTTGTTTTAATGCGCCCGGCCTTTTCAAAACATGACCACCTGCCAGGCCTGAAAAACAGTCAGCACAAAAAAAGTGAAATTCCTCAAATACCCTACAGCTCAAAAGTTTGGGGTCACCCATTAAAATCTGTTTTTCTTTTTCCTGCAGTTTGGAGACGATGATAAAATGCTGCATCTGTAGACACTATGGTAGAAGGGTGAGGTAGATTATATAGTTTTTGACAAAGTTGTTGACAATGAGTTTATAGGTTTTATTACAGCTGTTTACTGTCTGCCTGAAGAACACATATGTTGATATAGTGCTGTAACATTTACTTCAAATTGCATTTCACTAATGTTTAACATTGTTTATGCTAATGTTTATGTTTAAACACCTTTGTTAATGTTTATGGTCTAATATCACATATTCTCATCAGTGTTTAATGAGGTTATTTATGGGCTAATATCTCCTATTCTTATCAGTGTTTAATGCAGTTGTTTATGGGCTAATATCTCCTATTCTTATCAGTGTTTAATGAGGTTATTTATGGTCTAATATCTCCAATTCCCATCATTGTTTAATGAGGTTATTTATGGTCTAATATCTCCTATTCCCATCATTGTTAAATGTGGTTATTTATGGTCTAATATCTCCTATTCTCATCAGTGTTTAATGTGGTTATTTATGGTCTAATATCACATATTCTCATCAGTGTTTAATGTGGTTATTTATGGTCTAATATCACATATTCTCATCAGTGTTTAATGAGGTTATTTATGGGCTAATATCTCCTATTCTTATCAGTGTTTAATGCAGTTGTTTATGTGCTAATATCTCCTATTCTTATCAGTGTTTAATGAGGTTATTTATGGGCTAATATCTCCTATTCTCATCAGTGTTTAATGTGGTTATTTATGGTCTAATATCACATATTCTCATCAGTGTTTAATGAGGTTATTTATGGGCTAATATCTCCTATTCTCATCAGTGTTTAATGCAGTTGTTTATGGGCTAATATCTCCTATTCTTATCAGTGTTTAATGAGGTTATTTATGGTCTAATATCTCCTATTCCCATCATTGTTTAATGTGGTTATTTATGGTCTAATATCTCCTATTCTCATCAGTGTTTAATGAGGTTGTTTATGGGCTAATATCTCCTATTCTTATCAGTGTTTAATGCAGTTGTTTATGGGCTAATATCTCCTATTCCCATCATTGTTTAATGAGGTTATTTATGGTCTAATAGCTCCTATTCTCATCAGTGTTTAATGAGGTTATTTATGGGCTAATAGCTCCTATTCTCATCGGTGTTTAATGTGATTATTTATAGGCTAATAGCTCCTATTCTCATCGGTGTTTAATGTGATTATTTATAGGCTAATATCTCCTACCCTGTTGTATCCACAATATTCCTACATCCCATGATGTCTTGTGCAAAATATGTACTAATCTTCTGGTGTAAACAGTTGTGCTGAAGTCTACACAGCACATCTGCCAGTGTTGAATCAACAATGTTAGGGTTCAATTTTGTGTGTTGTGGTGAATTCTGAAATGATGGGTCACCCCACAAACCTTTGAGCGGTAGTCTTGGGTGCCATTTTGTTTTAGAAAGACATTGTAGATGTACACTGTCCATGCTACTGTTAGAGCTATTCATGCCTAGGAAGCAAGTAGGCTATGCAAATAGGGCAGGCTGATAGGTTCTTGTTATTGTAGGTCTAAACTGAGGCCATGTCACATCGTTTATGTTTCATCTGCTATGTATTGTGTGTAAACCACTGATTAAGATTTTTAATTAGTGCCTGGTGTTGGAAACAGCCTGAAGCTAAGGGCTTACTTCTGTTCTGTGAAAGAGGGCAAGGAGTGAGTCTATTTGGAGATGTAATTCATCTCAGCTTTGAGTGAAAATGTTTGCACAGGGAATATCACACCTCTCCATTAATCAGCTGCACTTCAGACTAGGCTGTGAAGAATACAGCAATGAGCTCCCCGGAAAAAAAAAAACTGCAGCCGTGACGACAGTGGACCATATTTGGTCAGGAGGAAAGCGGAAGCTGCTTAGTATCCTACACACACTTGTGCGGCGTGCAGGGGGCAGACAGGGAAGGCTGTTTTTGGCAACGCTGACATCACCGAGGAGCCATTTTGGGACAGATCTCTCCCTCTTTTTCTCACTTACACTCTAACTCAATCCTCTCGTTTGCCTCTGCGGGGCACAGCGAGCCCCGTTTGATCTATTTATAGCTGCAGTGTTCTCCTCGGGAAGGCTACGTTCCTGCATCAGCGCGGGGGCGACACATGCCAACGCTGCACTGAAGGATCTCCACACACTCCTCTCACTCAGGGAGATTACACACCACTCAGCCCAGAACACACACCAGATAAAGGCTACGTCAATCGATGAAGGACTGCCAGTCCTGACCACCATAACTACTGATGCTGCTCTATAATGGTCTCTTTGATGCAGGACAGCAGTATGTGACTAGAAGAGTGATGTGTATAGGAACTGGGCTCACTTTCAAGCAGACTGTGGTCAATTTTCTTAGAGTCTCAGCATCACTGACCTCTCAAACCTGTATGACTCACGGTACACGGACAATCATTTAGGCTTTTACAGTTCTGCTTAATGCAAAAGCTTAATACTTCTCTATGATGAAAGTGTAGAATTCTGAATGTCTAGGTAGAATTTTCCCATTTGACCTAAAACTTGGATCCTAAGCACACAAGTCATTTACTAAAGAATGATTAAAGATGTTTTGCAATGGCCAAGTCTAAGTCCTGAGCTTAATCCAATAGTAATGTTGAGGCGAGCCCTGAGTGGCTCCGCGAACTAAGGTGCTGTCTCCATGATCTGGGAATCACAAGTCTGGGGCCTGGGAGAGTAAAAATTGGCCGGATAAGATGACACTCTCTCCCCAGCACTACTAAGTAATGTTGGCTGGCTCAAGTGTCTGCCAGGCAATCCATCAGAACTGGGGATCCTGCACTTTCCTTGGAGTGTGTTTGCTGCCTGTTGTGAACTGAACTGTGTTAAATCACATATACATTCTGTATACTGCTATTGACATAATGTGCTGTGTTGTGCTATGTTGTCATTTACTTTAGACTGTAAATACTGCTGTTACTCCTTGTTATATTCATACTTGATGTAAACTCAACTACATCACTCTCAAAACTGCCTTAAATGCTGAGATATATATATATATATGTCTGAA
>BRDA01013113.1:31992-53105 GCA_036984385.1 Crenuchus spilurus | reverse complement strand
GACACTGATGTGGTGGTGGTGAGTAAGCGGGTGCACAGCAAAGCTTCTGGAGATTGTAAGCACCTCAGTGTCACTGCTGTAGTGAAAATAGTGCACCAACAAAACTCTCCAGCCAACAGCATCCCATGACTAGTTGTCTAGAGCTACTGTCTCTGCCTTTACATCTACAAGGTGGACCAACAAGGTAGATATATCTAATGTAGTGGTCAGAGTTTTAAAATCTCCAGCAGCTCTGCTGTGCCTGATTCAGTCATACCAGTACAACACACCACCACATCAGTGTCACTGCAGTGCTGAGAATGATCCATCACCCAAATAATAAATGGCCTGTGGTGGTCCTGTGAGGAGGCTAAACAAGCATTCAGAGAAACAGACGGACTACAGTCTGTAATTGTAGAACTACAAAATGCACCTGTATGATCAATGAAGCTGATAAACTGTACAATGAGTGTAGATAGAAGGTATGTGTACCTAATGAAGTGGCCAGTGAATGTATGTGGAGTCTGTAAGTGCTGAAATATGATATGCTGAAAGATAAATTCCAAAGAGAATAAGACTATTTGAACCTCCCAATGTAGTAGTAGCCAATTAACCCACACAGTAAATTTGTCAGTGTTAAATCAACACTATTAGAGTTAAATTAACACTGGGAGTGTTACTTTTGACACCCTCAGTGTTAATTTAACTCTAATAGTGTTGATTTAACACTGACATATTTACTGTGCATCACATCGTGCCTCTTTTCCAACTACCGCTGATACACCGTCACTGGGGAGCCAACACGCTCAGAGGAAAGCACAGGATTCCCAGCTCCAATGAACCAATCAGTAGATGTCTGAGCCAGCAGACATTATAATGTGAGAGTGATAGGGAGAGAGAGCGCCATCTACCCGCCCAGAGAGGGCACTGGCAAGTTTTGCCCTTTCGTGCCCCGGCTGTTGATGGCAAACAGCATGACCGGGATTCAAACTTGCGATCCTCTGCTCATAGTCCACTGAGCCACTCGGGGCATGCCACACAATTTTAAATCCTGCATTCTGCACCATACACGTAGGTGGTGCCATACACATTTTGCATGATCAGCTCAGTAAATGTTAACCTTAATTAAAACTGCTAAATGTGGCCAAATTAAGGTACACAGTAAATCTGCCAGTGTTAAATCAACACTGTTAGAGTTAAATTAACACTGGGGGTGTCAAAATGTAACACTCCCAGTGTTAATTTAACTCTAATAGTGTTGATTTAACACTGGCTGATTTACTGTGTAGATGTGCCTGTATACACTATATAGACAAAAGAATTGGTACACCCACTTCTTCCAAAATCAAAGGTATTAAAAATGGTTTATCCAGCTTTTGTTGGAGTAACTGTCTCTACTGTCCACAGAAGGCTTTCTACTAGATTTTGGAGCACTGCTGTGAGGATTTGATTGCGTACAGTGATGAGAATGTTACTGAGGTCAGGATGTTGGATGACCACCACCCCATCTCATCTCAAAAGCACTGGATGGAGCAGAGAACACAGTTCCACTGTCATTTAGACATGGTGCAAATAGGTTCACGTTTATCTGCTCCAGAGAGCAGTGTTCTATTGGCCGTACTTCGCTACAGGTTCTAGACAAGTTCTGTGAGTAAATTTGCATGCATTCATTAGAAGGGGTGTTCACAAACTTTTGGACACACAGTGTACATAGAGTGTTATGGTAAAATGCTGGTGATTTGTGTTAGTATCCTTCAATCAACGAAGTTGTGAAGAAGTTTGCTGGATGTGAGTACAGTTGTTTAAAATTCCCACCAAACTGTGCTAGAGCCATCCTACCTACCAAACATTTGGACCATGCTCGTCCTTAATACATTTCCGTGCTGTTCCATTTCCCCGCCTCCTTCTATGGGAGTGTGCAAACTCTCACAACTCAACCTGGCCTACTTGTGCCTGCCCTGCGTTCCAATTTCTGCATTCCCTGCTTCCCTGCACACATTTTGGCCATGACTCCCTTGTGTGCATCAAGGCTATGACTCAACCGCGCACATTATGGCTACTACCGCACCTCGGAACAGGTCGGCTATGACCGACCTCCGTACTCTTCCACTAGGCTCCATACGTTTCTGCAGGCAAGTACACAAAAACCACACTTATACTCTCACGTAAACAAAAACACACATATATATAAAGGTGTTCCGTAGACACACTGATGTAATGGTTGGAGAAGCATGGGTGAGAGATGACAGGGAGGGCGGATGACTTCTAACGTGTAACATTTCATCACAACATCACTACGAAAGAGGAAGCCAACATACATTTCAACATACAGTACATTTAATAGACATTACAGTTTTAAGTTACATTAAAGATAAACAAAGATTGGTGAGATATTATAGAAAGTCCACAAAATCTCACAATTATAGTCCAACCCAATCAACTAAAACCCTGGGAGCATACAGGCAGAGTACATAAATATCCCTATCAGTGTTGGTACGTCTTAAACTCAAGACCGTCAATTGCCTGTCTTCGTGAAAGCGTGTCAGAATTTGGATGATCGAAAAAGTGGCAGCTGTACTCACTAGAGAGAGCCTTCTCATACGTCTTCCCCATAGCCACGAAGTTCCTCAAACAGGGGTTAAACTGCTCCATGATGGACTGTAACAAAAAAAACAAGGGTTTTGGTTATCACACAGGCTTCAAAAGCTACACATAAATAAACACTGGTGTATTTATACCTAATCAGGATGTGAGGTTGTACATGTCTCAAATCTTTTATATCTACAAACCAAGTTGGGACACTTGCTGTATACAAGACTTAAGCTGCTCAACAGTTCATGACCACTGTTGCCTGATTCTCCTCTTCATGATGCTCCAGTCACTTTCAATAGAAGACAAATCTGGGCTGCAGGTGAGCCAGTCAAGCATACACACTCTGTCTATGAAGCCACGATGTTGTAACACATGCAGAATGAGGTCTAGGAGATAGAGATGAGATCGACATGGAGTTCCTGGGAAAAGACGTCTTGACAGCAGCATATGTCTGTCCAAATTACCAATATAAGCCTCTGCATCAATGGCACCTCTACATATATGCAGATCACTCTGGCCGTGGGTATTGTTGCACCCACAAGGCATCACAGATGCTGTTTTGTGATCAATTTTCATACAAACAGTCTGGATGGTCTTTTTCGTCTTTGGAATGTAGAATCCGATGCCTGTTTTGCTTTGAGTTGTCTGACCACAGAACACGTTTTCACTGTCATTCAGTTGATTTCAGAATACAGTTTCAAGTTGTATTTCTGGACTGTTAAGTGGCAATGATTTTCCAAACTACTCCTGAGCTCGTGTGGATATTTCTATCACAGTTGCGTTATGGTCTCTCAAATAATACCATCCGAGGGCTCAAACACATCCAGCATCGGTTTCCTTCCTTGGCCTCTATGCACCAATATTTCCCCTGACTACCTCAGTCTTTTCGTGATATTATGAACTGTAAATGCTGAAAGACTTAAAATCGTTACAATCTTACACTGAGAAACACTGTCTTTGAACTGACTGATAGTTATCTCACAAAGTAAACCATGACCCATCGTCGCTTATAAGACTGTCTTGTTGACCTGATCACCTGTTTCCAGTTAAACTGCTAATTGCGGAACCTTCAAAAAACAGTTACTTCTACTCATCAGTCTTATTTTGCCTCTGTCCCAACTTTTTTGAGAGTGTTGCAGTCATCCGTTTCTAAACTTGTTAATATTTACTAAATAGAATTTATTTGTCCTTTCTTTGAAGGAATGACAGAGTTCAGGTTTTATTGCATTTTTAGAATATACCGTATATATTATATTATATTACTATACAGTATATTATATATCATTGGTTTATCACCACTGTTCACAATTAGCACCACCCATGCCCACCAGAAGTGCAACAACATGATTCATAGTTAATTTTCTTAGTTCTACTTATGTTCACGTCTCAATTCATGACATAAATGTGTCATTACACTCCAGTAAATGTCCCATATGTATTATGTAAGTCTATGTCCTATATGCAGTATATGTAACTAACTTACGTAATATTAGGTCTAATATATATCTGTACCCATTGCCATAAGTTTCCTTTGAAAAGTTCACCAAAGGTCTCATAGCTGCATTTTCCAAGACTGTGTTGAATTTTACATGAAGTATCATCACAATTCTTGAAAATATATATGTATAATTGTACTATTGCTTGCTATTTAATGTTAATCATAATTTGTATTGTTTCACAAAATGTAAATTGTATTGCATTTATTCATTTGACCATCATGAAAATGATTATACACCTGTGAGATGATTCAGCAGGCAAGTCTCACTGAGCGTCAAAATGGCGCTGCAGCAAAAACAGTCCCGCAAGAACCAAAAGAGTAAAAAGATACTGTAAGTGGTTTTAAATGGTGGGGGAAAAATCTGTCATTTCAGAAAGTGTTGGGGACATCACAGGGTCCCCAGTGTCCTCAGCATAAGTTACACCTACACTATATTGCAAAAAGCATTGTGACACCATTCAATGTTTCTTCCGAAATGAAGGGTAGTAAAAAAAGAGTTTCTGCTGCAGTTTAAAGTAGCTGAATGCATTCAATAAAAGGACTGTCCATAAACATTTGATATATAGTGTATATCTGTACATATAGATAATAAAAAGCTGAAATCCAAACAATTCATAATCTTACCTTCAGGATTTTAGCCAAAAACATGTTGCTTTTATAGTATAAAATTAGAATTGGTCAAGATTAGGATAAGTAGATTTTTGGTCAACAACAACAACTTTCTTTATTTTGTGTTGCAGTTTTATGACATTAATAACATGCTAATACATAACATTTCACAGCCAATGTGTTACCATTAGTACCATTACTACCATTACCACACACCTGAATCTAAGCTGGTTTGCATTCAGAAGTTACCAATGAGGTCACCCCCATCCCCTTGCCCACTTAAATCAGAAGGGTGGTGGGCACTCAGCCAGGCCGAGGGTGCTGAAGAGGCACAGTGTTGTGTGGTGAACTTCATTACAGTGACTCACACACACCCACACTCTCAGCTGCCCTTTACATTCCATTTGTTCTGTCTTAAAAACCCTCTCATGATTGAAAACACCCCCTCTGCTCTAATCAGAATAAATCTCCTTCTGCTCACCGAGCAAAGTGTAACCTTTTCCCCACCTTGTCCTCGTTTCATGGGCTTTTTTTCACAGCACAGGAGGAAATGTGGGGCGCGGCAAAAATTGGGGAAGGAGAAAAGAGGGTCTGGGGTGCTTTTCAGTAAGTGGAAATGGGGACAAAGAGCAGAGCAAAGCCAGCGAAAGAGTAAAAGCTTTGAGCAGAGAGATAACAAAGCATTACACAATACAATTACAGCCTGAACTACTAGGCTAATGAGACTGGGAAGACTTGAACATGAAAGGTTTTTTTGTGTACTTAACTGAGGCCAAAAAACAGCAGATTTCTTGGGAATATTTGAGCCTCCTACAGTTCCAATTCTGTGGAATACAGGACTGTCTTTCTGGCTTGAGTCATGAATATTGTGAAAGTTAAAAAACATCTTGATCATACAGTTCTAGGGAAGAAAACTTGTCCCAAATAAATGCCCTCCTCTGTGGTTAAAGGGGTATACACTGAGGTCATAGGATATGGAATAGGAGGTCTTCTGCTCCCATATCTCAGAGAAGCTAAGCACTGAGTGTGGATGTGATCTCTGCCAGAGTTCAAGCCAAACACTGCCGATCGCAATCATGAAGTGTGGGGGGCCACTGCACTGTCCAGTGTGGGTTCCCTCTATGATGCATCTCTGGTACATCTGACACTGTGGATTGAGGAATGTTAACTTCCCACAATGGAATGTCCCATCCATCTGGTGCCCACAATCATGCCTCATTCAAACGCCGATCATTCATGTCGCTTTGCCATGAGCATGCTGGCTAGTGTTCAGCCTCACTCATAAGATTACACCTCACAACTTATACGGGTGTGGGCATCCCCAAGCCAACCCCTGAGGTACCACCACTTCACATACTGTTATCCCGTGACTGTTGGGTCTTCAATGTAATTAGCGCACTGGAGCTCTTATGACAATTAAACATCCAGGCAGTTTACACAAAAATAAATAAAGCAATTCTTGAGTAAGCAGCTTGTGTTGGCATGAGGGCAAAGTCCAGGTCTGTATAAACTGGCATTCTGCATTAGAAGGATGAAATGAGCGACAAAGCAAAGTAACCACGGCATACAGACAATGCAGGTGCAGGGCCGAAACCCTCCAAACAGTAGAAAAGTATCACTTTGGCACGCATCCCTGTGGAAATAAGTCATGCAGAAGCCTCCTTCGCCCTTATTCCGTCTGCCGTTCCTTACGTAATCCACAGGCCACTTCACCAAGACACTCGGCTGAGGCCTTCCAGCTGTGCTAATCGGGCTGACAACACCAGCTGCAGGCAGCCAAGTGCAGAAGCACAAACACATAAATAAGCAAAGCAGACCGAGAAGCAAACAGAGGCATGAAAGTAGCCCAGAAGGAGAGAAAGAGAAGGAGAAATCCTGGATTTGGCATGACGGAGGCACAGCTGACAAGCCTAAAGAGGCTGAGAGAAGCGGGGTTATGTAATTAAAGTCAGACAAAGCTCCCGCTGCCACCTTTTTTTGGTACAAAGATGGAAAAATGATGAAAAATACAACATGAACATTTTACATTATATATTCAAAGACCATCCTATTACATGTACTATTGTATCTCCAAGTACATTTGTGACGGCCTTTTTTTCTCCCCAATTGATCTTTAGTGGCAAATTAGCCCACCCGCTTTTATCAATTCTCCCTATCACTATCACTAGCAATGTTCCTGACTCTCTTGGAAGGGGACAAAGGACGTCAAACCCATTTTTTTACCAAACTGCTGGCGATACATCTTTGCCGGGCAGCAAGCGCACTCAGAGGAAAGCGCATAACCCCAGTTCTGAAGGTTCACCTGACAGATGCCCAGGTCAGTCGACACTGTTTATAGTGCTAGGGAGAGTGCGCCATCTTGCCCACCCAAAGATAGAGCACAGCCAACTATGCTCTCTCGAGGCCGCAGCTACCGAAGGCAAGCAGCATGATCGGGATTCAAACTCGCGATCCAAGGATCACCGTGACAGCGCCTTCGCCCGCTGGTCCACTCAGGGCCCAACCCAGTTGATTTTAAGGCAATGCAGTAGCCAATCAACCCAATCACTAATGTAGCTGACTCTAGGAGGACGATACCTCCACTGATGCTTGTGAAATCAGGCTCCGCCTCTTTCAAATTGCCAATACATCATCGCTGGGCAGTCGGCACGCTCGGAAGAAAAAACGCAGGATTCTCAGCTCTGATGGATCAGCTGGCAGACACCTGAACCAGTAGACATTACTTAGTCATGATAGGGACAGAGTGCCATCTACCCAGCCAGAGAGAGTGTGTCCGATTTTGCTCTCTCAGGACTCTCAAGACTGGGATTCAAACTCAAGGGTGTTTTTGCCAACTTTGATCAATGATGCCTACTGGAGCCTTACAAGCAGCATCCCTCAGTAAAGCTTTACCAAAGTTTGACAGCAATTGAATACTGAGCCTATTGGAGCATCATGCCTATCTGAGAACAATACAGTCCTTTATACTTGACCTCAGCTGAGAGATGGAGATATTAATGAGCTTTTTCATCCACTTTGAAAAACATTTGTATGTGGTCGGTTAAGGAGCTCTGTACAAGTGACCTACAAGAGGACAGAGGTCACACTGACCTAAGTTCTGCAAGACACATGTGAACGTGTGTGTGTGTGCGTGTGTGTGCAAACAGCCTGTACAGCTCTAATGAGTCTTAAAGAGACTTAATCAGCAAACATTTCCAAGTGTTTAAAAGAGTCTAATCAGAGCCTAATCAACAGAGCTCTTATCGGGAACAGTAACATAGTCCTGTAGAGGACAGACGGGAAAACTGTCGTCAAATCAAAGTGGCCTTTATTAGAAGAAAAGCCTAACAGATTAGTATTAAACATCACTGTCTCTAGACTCTACTGTCAATAAAATAGGTCTCTCTAGAGATTAATGAATCTATTGGCACTGTGTCTAATGCCAGGCTAGATGGGTATAAAGCCCCCCACCATTGAGCTGTTGAGCAATGGAGCTGTGTTCTCTACAATGATGGAGCTCCATGCAATTCCTTTGGGATAATTTGGGGATGTGGTGGGATGGTGATCATCCAACATCCTGATGCTCTTGTCACTGAATGCAATCAAATCCTCACAGCAATGTAGAGGCACTCCAACAAAAGCAAGATAAACTTTTCAATACACTTCTTTTTGGAAGAAACAACGAATGTGCAGGTGTCCCAAAACGTTTGAAAATAATAATGAAGGGGCGCTGTCACTATGATCGTGAGTTCGAATCCCAGGTCATGTTGCTTGCCATCAGCAAAAATTGGGCGGATAAGGTGGCACACTCTCCCCAGCACTACTAAAGTAATGTCAGCTGGCTGGGCTTTGCCAGGCGATCCATAAGAACTGGGGATCCTGCGCTTTCCTCCGAGCATGTTGGCTGTCTAGCGGCGAAGTATTGGCAGCGGCTTGAAAAGAGGCGGAGCTTGACTTCACATGCATCAGAGGAGGCTTGTGTTAATCTGCACCCTCATAGAGTCAGAGGCATTACAAGTGATAGATAGAGAGAGACAACGAATGGGCAGGTCGATTGGCTACCAAACACATTGGAGAGAAAATCAGGTAAAAATTTTAAAAATTCAATAAAAAAATAAAATAATAATAAAAAATGTTAAAGCATTACTACAATATAACAGATTTCTCTGCGCACTGCAAGCATCCTCAAAAGCTACCGCATCATATTAAATGTCTACAGTCACAACAGATGGCTCTTGAAATGGAAACAATAACGCCGTCTTTATTAAAATATCATCTCATTAAAATATCACTAAATGTAGTGAGCCCAAAAAGAGCCACATGCATGCATAGGATGAATGAATAAAGCTGTAAAGCGAAGGTTAAAGTTCAGCTCAGTAAAGTGGTTTTTTGCTTCTCAACATTATGTAAAACACTCAAGATGTAGGCTGAACTCAGCAGGCAAATGGCTAATATACTTCCCATAGTCTATGAGCGCATTACAGATTGACTGCCTTTCATAATTGTCACACCGCGGCTTTTTTCCTCCATTGTGCCACTCAGTGCCAGTTTTGCCTGCTCTACCAGCTCCACCTCATATTCTCTTTGGTTTCTTTTGATATATTATGGTTTGTGATCACCTGAGTAGGTTGCCTGTGTTGGTATAAGCAGCTTGTGTTTAGTTGGATGTGGAGTTCTTGGTGTTATTTGAGCTGATTTATAGCAGAAAAATTCTGAAGGAAAGTATTAAGACATCTGTCTGCGAGCTCAATGTCAAGAGAACGCTGGTCATGTAAGAAGAACACAAGTTGTTCTACATAATAATGGTTAAAGAAGAATAAAGTTCATGTTTTGGAATGGCCAACATCAACATCCTGAATTTAATCTATTAGAAATGTGATGGAAAGACCTGAAGAGAGCAGTTCATTGATTCTTTAATTAATTAATTAATTAATTAATTAATTAATTAAAATGATCCAAACTATGAATAAACACATCTGTAATTATTTAGTAAACAAAACAGTAAACAAACCAGAATATGTTTATATTTGACGTTCTTCACAGTAGGCACCTCTTGCTTAGATGCAGCTTTCTTGGCATTTTCTCAGTCAGCTTTATGAGGTAGTCACCTGGAATGGCTTTCAGTTAACAGCTGGGTCTTGTCAAGAGTTCATGACTTGCATTTCTTGCCTCTTAATGTGTTTGAGACATCAGTTGTGTGTCTACTTTGAAGTAAAATCTGAAACATGTTTTGGTTTGTTTAACACTTTTAAGTTTACTACATGATTCCTTAAGTGTTCACTCAGAGTCTGTATGACTAATTAATTTACATTGTAGGGGGGAAACAAGAAAAATGTGTGTCCAAACTTTTGACTCATCCAAACATTTGTGGACACATCTAATGATGCATGCAGTAGCACCGACTGCTGACAGATGTACAAATGCACACACAGTTTGTCTCGTGCCTGTAGAGAAGTGTTACCAGTGGAATAGGACTCTGTGGAGCATGAGCTTGAACCTACTGGCACCATGTCTAATGCCAGGCCAGAGGTATGAAGCTGTGGAGCTGCTGGAGTGAGGAGGTGTCCCAATCCTGAATGTGTTGGTCTGGTGTTGGACCTGAGGACTTGTGTGACTTGTGTGGCTTTCAAACACCACTGTACAATCAACAATGAAGCCATTTACTTAGGAACCAAAGGCTGCATGAACGTTATTAATGCAAACTGAAATGTCATCCTTGTGGCATCTAGATATACTGAATTTAATCACCGCTGGTCAGCAGAAAAATCAGCCTGGAACAGCAGTGGACAGAGCACTGGCTCAGAGCCATTAGTGGCCACTGCTGGCTGCTGGCACAAATCAAAGCGGCAGCCTTGCGCCGAGAGACTTGAACGGAAGTGAGCAGCACATCCGCAGTCTTCCAAATTTACATTTCAGATGAGCTCTTATCAACTCTGTGTGTGTGTGAGAGTGAGAGTGTGCGCGCGCCTCCTCCGCACAACAGCAGCAGTGTGAATCCCACCTCAGTGAGGTGAGAGAGGAAGGCTTCCGTGCCCATATTTGGCTCTGTCGGAATTCCCCCGCAGTCCACACTCTGCTGCAGTGTGTTCCCATTCTCTGCACGTTCGGACTGCACCACCTGAGCCCAGCCAGAGGGGGGACTGCTACAAAGACGATGGTATTCTATAATTGCCTGGAGTGTTGTAGAATACGACAGAATTCCATTGATCTGAGCATTATGTAGTCACATCCTATTGTCCGTAGTACTGTACAGTGGTATAGTTTTCCCTGTAGGAACAGAATTCTATCTATTTGGAAGGAACCCCATCCAGAGGAACACCTCCATCCATTCAGAGAAAAGCAGTAGCAGCTTTATGTGAAACAGTGTAACACTTTAATCTGTACAGCAGTGAGGCATTGAGGTTGTCCATGTGCTGCTACACGTGCAAGTGCAAACCAGAGATTACAGTAAAGCATCAGCAAATCTACTACTTATTCTCACTCGGTCCATATCTCATACCCATCACAGTCTAAATCGAATCAAAATGTTTGTAGACACTCCTTCTAATGAGTGCATTCAGTTAATTTAAGGTGCTGATACATATGAAGCACCATATCTAATGCCAGTGGGCTAGACGGGTATACAGCCCTGTGGATCAGTGATGCTGTGTTCTCTGGAATGATGGTGCTCCATCCAGTACTTCTGGGATGAGTTGGGCATAAGGTGGTGTAAAATTCTGATACCCACATTTTTAGGGGGCAGCTGTGGTCAGGTGGTTAGGGATCTCCATCTAAGAGCAGCTACAATAACTTTCTCTAATCTTCTGCCAGGCTTCCCCCCCCTCAAGTCCCATCATCCCATCCTCTGTCCCTCCATCCCTTTGCTCAGAGCTCTCCTGGCACTGCCTGGCCACGTTCACAAAGAGCACAGCGGAGAGATTACTCTCATTAATTACCCCCTTTTCCACCAAATTAGATCCAACATGGCTGCCAAAGGAGCACATTAGTTTGCAGGCTGGAAGTGAGTCGTTAAAGCCAAAATATAGCCACACAAACACAGATGACCGGCTTTGCTTGGAGACAAAGGCCTTACAGTCCTGCATTTAAGCTATGAACAGAGATTTGCTTTGGGCCACCTCTCATTTACAAAGTAAGAGAGTTGAAAGAGACATTTTTCTCAAATGCCTTTGAGACCAATTGTCATGATATGGTTTGTGTTTCACAATGTAGATACATTCAACAAAAGGTAGAACCTCTGTATACACATACAGTATATCTTAATGTGCAGGTCCAAATCTTTTTGTGGTTTTTATACAACACCTACAAAGCCCACATGCAAAATGTTGATATTTGCCTTTCAAATTAGCCAAAAATCTGCTTTATGTTTTTCCTGGTTGCGCAGCACTAAAGGGACTTCATGTATAGTAGGCTTACTTGTGATTTGTCACAAAAGGTCACCCTTCACTAGCGTAGAGACGTGAAGTTTTCAGTTCTATTTGTTTGGGATTAACTTGTAGGTCAGTAATGGATTGCATCCAGTGCCAGTACTAGGCATGTGGGTGCCCTATGCACAAATGTATGCACCCATCCTTTCTCCCTCCACCACACAAGTCTACGCCGCGCTTCAACCTCCACCCTTCCTCCCCCGGGTGATTGAAGTCCATCGCATGATGTGCCACTATTTGACTGGCAGATGTGTGTGTGAAGGAAGGTTTTTTTGCTTGCCCGGGGACAGGGGCACAGCGAATATTTAAGTTGTTTGGCCCTCATTGAGTCGGCTCTTATTCAATACATACTGAAAGCTTGTTCCAGCCGAAGACATGGCACATATTTTGTAAAATAAGACAATAATGAATCTCTGAATGTTTTATTTTTTGACCAAAATTTCCCTCCAATGTGGTGGTAGCCAATCAACCCACCCATCTACTAGGACTCTCCCAATCACTTGTAATGCCCCTCGGTCTAGGAGGGTGAAGACTAGCACAGCCTACTCTGATACATGTGAAGTCAGTTTCAAACTGCTGCCTTTACATCAACACTGGGTATCTCCGATGGATCGGCGGGCAGACACCTGAGCCAGCAGACACTGAATGGTAGATGGGGAGAGAGCGCCATTTACCCACCCAGAGAGAGCTTCCCCTTGGGCAACTTCAAACTGCTCCCCTGGCACTGTAGTTAAGGTGGCTGCCCAACCAGCTTTGTGTGTCATTTCATCTTGGTTCAGGGGATTGAACTCAAGCCTGCACCTCTAACCTTAAGGCCACAATGGGCACCATCTCACTATCAACCAAAACTAAGCTGTGGCACTAACCTACCTCACTCTTCAACCATAGACGATTGAGTATCTGGAGCAGAAGCATTTGTAAATTTTATAAAAGTATGTGTTGTCAGGGAAAACGCCACAGAATTCTGAATATATGTATATGTATATATGTATATATATGTAGTAGCATCATGGGATCCAATTGCTGGATATAATAAAGTAGAACAAACTGTAATACAAATTGTAAAACTAGCTGTCCTGTACAACTGCCAGTGTAGTACCACGATATCCTTTACCCTGACATTCCACTGTTCTTAGCCATGGTGTTACCATCATGGCAGTGTACAAAAAACATACTTACAACGAATCTCAAATTGCCTTGCTTGTGTGGTGACAACAGCATATTACATGGCTAAAAACAGCAAGCCATCTTTAAGCTTGACTCTTATTCTTTCAGCAGGGCTGCACTGGAGCACGGCCATGTGCTGACTTCAAAAGCAAAACAATGCAGATGACTTTAGATATGTACGCAATGTGGAACATGTTGTTCTTCTGGTTACTCAACATGCAGTCCCAGGCGTGGGACAACATTTCATGAGCAACACTATCAAGTTTAAAATGTCCACAGTAACAGCTACTTATTGTCTGGTCAAAAAAATACATTTTACAGTTCTTTACACTGGCCTCACTGGCTCATTGGTTGAGCATATTTCAGTGGCAGCTGCTTCATAGCAATTACTAAAGCCCATGTGCGCCATTCTGCATGTCAGAGGATGACATATTAAAGCCATTCATACTGATACCGATACCAAAACATTTATGTAAGGTATTTATGGTGCCTGAAGTCATTGTTTATGTACTTTTCACATGTGCTACAAGGCTATAATATAGATGATTGGAGTGTATCTATGTTCTTTAATCTACGTGACCCAGATTTATATGGCACATAATGGGAACATGACAAAGCATCCTATTTTTCCCGGGTCCTATGTTCCCCACTCTCCATAGTACTTAATGGGAACCTTAAAAATGTTTCTTAGCCCTGTAATATGACATGAGCTATTGTGGGAACCCTATCATTGACCTCTGGAACATAAGCCTCTGGGAACATAGACCTTGGGACCATAAGACCCTGGAAGCAGTGAACTTTGGACCATAGGACTCTGGAAGCATTGACCTCTGGAGCATAGGGCTCAGGAAGCATTGACTTCTGGAATATAGGAATCGGGAAGCATTGACTTCTGGAATATAGGATTCGGGAAGCATTGACTTCTGGAATATAGGATTCGGGAAGCATTGACTTCTGGAACATAGGACTCGGGAAGCATTGACTTCTGGAACATAGGACTCGGGAAGCATTGACTTCTGAACCATAGGACTCGGGAAGCATTGACTTCTGAACCATAGGACTCGGGAAGCATTGACTTCTGAACCATAGGACTCTGGAAGCATTGACTTCTGAACCATAGGACTCGGGAAGCATTGACCTCTGGACCATAGGACTCGGGAAGCATTGACCTCTGGACCATAGGATTCTGGGAACATAGACCTTGGCAACATAAGACCCTCCGAACATAGATCTTGGAACCATAAGACCCTGGAAGCACTGATCTTTAGACCACAGGATCTGGGAATATTGACCTTGGGACAATATGACTCAGGGAACATTGACCTTGGGACCATGGAGCTTGCATTTTTCGCATACTGTTATTTTAGCATGACATTATTATGCACTATCTCTGATTAGCAAGTAAATAAATATATAAATAAATACACAAACAAAAAACATGTTTCCTCATATCTTTGTCAAGTTAGCATTTAGCAACTTTTCTGGCATTGATAAATCCAGTGGATTCAAATAAGAAAAACAGCACAGACAGAATATCAGCACAGAAGAAGACCTGATAGAACTCAGTTTCTCTAGCAGTGGCAGCGTGATAATGTTGCCATCTGTTAGTAGCAGCTTTTGGAGTAAAGTAGGCTAGCAGCATGGGGCCTGATTTAGCTCCCTTCTCCAAGAAAAGGTTTTAGGTACTGCTTTCGTTGGCTCACACGAATGTTTTGTCACAGTCCAACACACAACTCATTTAAAAGAACGCTGCGGTTCTTGCTGGTACTTTTCAAAGTAAGAGTTTGTTAGCATTTGCTAATAGTATATTTAGCTTCAAGGCTCAGCTTCAATGTTCATAAAAGTCTTTCTTGACTGGCTGAAAAAGTGAAACCAGGAAGGTATGAGTGGTGAATGTTATCGTCACAGCAATGGAATATCTGTCATGGCACATATTTACACGTGATGCATAAAGCTTAAAGGGCCCAGGGAGCACTTTTGGGTTAGGTGCCTTGCTCAAAAGCACTTCAGCTATGGCTTTTCCTTGCTGGTTCAGGGAATCGACCCAGCAACCTTTCGGTCCCAGCCTGCTTCTCTAACCATTTCTTGGTCACAGCTGCCTCCAAGCTAGGCCCCAAACCTTTGATGGGCATGTGCATTATTGGTCTACTGCAAACGACAAAGTGGATAAATACTTTGGGAACTTCAGATGACTTTACACGGTTCTGTGTGTATTATACGACTGCAGCGTATCTAGTACACAAAACAGCAGCAATACATGGACACACCAAGTCTGAGAGACAAAGACAGTGAAGTGTCAAAGAGACAAAGGCATTCATATATTAACATTCAAACTGCTGACAAGCTGCCATGCCATGACACCAGTGGTAAAACATCTCAAAACCGGCTCCACCGTCCACTCTCTTGACATTTACAGGTGACTACAAAAGAACTCAAGCCGGAAAACAAGTCAGGACATGCGCAGATGGTGTTGATTTTGGAACTGGATGTGTACAAACCTCCTGACACTAAGCTATGTCAGTGGTCAGGCTGTACTGTACCTGAGAGAGTGTGTGCTTGGTTTGATATCTTTTCAGGACAAAAATTGAGTTTAATCACTAGAATAGGAGATATTAGTCCATAAACAACCTCAATAAACACTATTAATCACTAGAATATGAGATATTAGTCCATAAACAACCTCAATAAACACTATTAATCACTAGAATATGAGATATTAGCCCATAAACAACCTCAATAAACACTATTAATCACTAGAATAGGAGATATTAGTCCATAAACAACGTCAAGAAACACTACTAATCACTAGAATACACAGTAAATCTGCCAGTGTTAAATCAACACTATTAGAGTTAAATTAACACTGAGGGTGTCAAAATGTAACACTCTCAGTGTTAATTTAACTCTAATAGTGTTGATTTAACAATGGCAGATTTACTGTGTAGGAGATATTAGTCCATAAACAACCTCAATAAACACTATTAATCACTAGAATAGGAGATATTAGTCCATAAACAACCTCAATAAACACTATTAATCACTAGAATAGGAGATATTAGTCCATAAACAGCCTCAATAAACACTACTAATCACTAGAATAAGAGATATTAGTCCACAAACAACCACAATAAACACTATTAATTACTAGAATAGGAGATATTAGTCCATAAACAACCTCAATAAACACTATTAATCACTAGAATAGTAGATAGTAGTCCATAAACAACCTCAATAAACACTATTAATCACTAGAATAAGAGATATTAGTCCATAAACAACCTCAATAAACACTATTAATCACTAGAATAGGAGATATTAGTCCATAAACAGCCCCAATAAATACTAGTAATTACTAGAATAAGAGATATTAGTTCATAAACAACCTCAATAGGCACTGTTCATCACTGAAATAGGATATATTAGAATATTAGTATAAATGTATATGTTGTCACAGAATTTTTTCAGTTGAATGCATCCTAAACCTTTAAGCTGTATTGTATATAAAGTTTGCCTGGCATATGCTGTCATTTAGGTAGAGGTAGTTATACATACAGGTAGTTACACATAATACATGTTGGACATATATATATATATATACAGTATATATGTGAGCACATGTCCTAACATTGTATAAACACAATGTCATCCACACATCTGACCTCATCTCTTTTGCCATTATTTTCATCAGTCTACACACTAATGCTCATTAGCCATTCATTGTCAGCCTCAGTGAGCCAGATGACAAGCAGCAAAGCAACGCCTCATCAATCACATGAGCGCCATCTCGGCTCACGCAGCTGGAAATGAGCACACAATGGAAGACCAAAGAGCTGCATTAACTCCATCAGAGCAGCAGAACAACAGAGTGAAGGAAGCAGTCTTAAAGAACTGCACTGGCTGTATGTTTTGTGATGGAGAAGAAAAGGTTCGCCCACACCAGGGAACAACCCATGACTAACAAACACAATACACACACTCTTCACAGGTTTATAATCACTGTTTATCACTTATACACTATTTGGACACATTATTATTCACTGTTTCTTCTAAAATCAATGGTGTTCAAGAGCTTTTGTTGGAGTAACTGTCTGTACTGTCCAGGGATGGCTTTCTACCAGACTCTGGAGCACTGCTGTGAGGATTTGATTGCATTCAGCGACAAGAGTGTTAGTTGGGTGATTAATAAAACACTTAAAATGACTGCAAACTTTTTTTAACAGTAGTGTACACCCTCATTCATGTCATCCCTGAAACACTTCCCACATACACAAACACACACACTCGGTCCTACCCACTCACTGTGGGTCAGAAGGTAAGGTGGATCCACACACACATATACATATACACACACTCCCACACTCACGTTCAGCCTGTGAGACGTTACCCGCTCACACTGGCAGATGCCGGCTGAGTCACTGGTGAGCGCAGACAGGCGGCTTGGCTCTCCATGGGAACTGTGAGATTACTAAGCAGCTGCCAGGCCAACCTCTCACTCTTACACACACACACACACACACACACACACACAAATCTTCCTATCCATAACCAAAGGATGCCAAAGTCTCTCTAAATACAATAACCACATACTGTTCATATGCACTATGCTTGTATCAGCATTATGCTCAAAGGAAATCTGAATATATTTGATCATCTAAAGCCTGGTTCACACTACAGGATAATCGGGCTGATTTGCTCCTCCAGACAATTGTAAGCAGTCTCTCGATTTCAGGCTGATCGTAACCGATTATCTTCCCAGATGATCCTGTAGTGTGGGGCGTCTACAATCCAATCTTTACCCCTCTCATCTTCCCTAAGTGCGGTCATGGGCGCCCTGATCGTGAAAACATGTTCAATATTTAGACTCGGCATGTTTTAGTATGAAGTTGATGCTGATTCTCTGGTGTAAAACGTCACATTGACATCAGCCGAGCTGAACAGAACAGACAGGTAAAAGCAGCTCGATCATGAGCGCTGCAACAGTTTCACTGTCATCCGCCATGTTTGTTTACACGTAGTTCACGAGAAACTCCCGCCTGCTCTCGCGATGTAGCAGTTCACGTTAAACTCCAACGAGGTTTAGAAGCTTGGAGCTGTTGGTTGAGTTTGTTACTTGTGAAGTGTGTGGTGTTTCAATTCAGGGAATGTTGTGTAATGTGGGTGCCTCTATGAATAACAACGATCAAGGACAGAAAAATCTATGGAAAATATCATTATGTGTGGGGTTCAACATTGTTTAAGATTTTTAAAGTCCTGTAGTGTGAACCAGGCTTACGATACACTATATTGGGACACCCACTCATTCACTGTCTCCTGGAAAGGCTAGATTTTGGACCATTGCTGTATGTACTTGATTGCATTCAAGACCCAACTGGTCCCAAAAGTATTGGATGGAGCACCATCATTCCAGAAGAGTAAACTGATCCAAAGCTCACTTCTTTGTAAGAAAAATGATCTTATAAACTTTATTGAGAATTGTTAACATCAATTGCCTAAAAAACATCCAGAAGCTCAGAAAAGTGCATGGTGATGTCATTTGTCGCATTTGCCCACTCTGCTATTACTTTAAACAAATCCATTCAGACAGACGGTGGCCCTGCGACAGCTCACTCAGACTGGCAGACAGTGTGAGGTGAGTAAATGCAGCCTTCTGTGTCTGTTCTCAGGTCAGCTGGTGTCGTTTACCTCCCTGCTGTGCCCTCAGGCACTCTTACAGTACCGCCTCCTAGCTGAGGGTTGCAGCCCTCTGCCCCAAACTGAGGGTCTGCAGCTCACAGAGATGCTGCAATTATACCACCTTCACAGCCTAGGGGCTCAGAGAGACAGCAGCTAGGAGGAGAAGAGTCCCCCACAACACACACACACACACACACACACACACACACACGCAGTTAGAGCAAACTCTCCCCTGGTGTTCGTCAGTGCTGCTGCTCTTTCAGGGATGTGCTCATTAACTCAGCCTGCACTCTCTTCCTCAGCAAATCTCCACAGGCTAGAGAAATAATGACCCCCAACCACTGACCATTCTTCCACTGCCAATGATCAATCCATAAAGCGCAGGCTTAAATCCTCAAGCAGTCACTAATGTTTACAGGCAACACACTGTTATGGTTAAGTTCTAATAGTCTCTGAAGGCTTCCTGTCTAAGAAAGACAATTAATTCGAATAGCTTTAGTTGCACCAGGGACCGTCTTTGTTAGTTAAGAGTTTCTTCATATTATTTGATCAGAAACTGGTTGCAGACACTTAGAAGTGATATATAAAACAGTTTAAAGATAAACAGAGCAAACGAGTCTTATTGTAAAGATGGAGTGGAAAAGCATCCTGAGCACAGTATGCTCATTGCTCTTTGTTTTCATAGCCGGCCCGGCTACGCATGCATGTTAGTCCGGCCTTGTGGTAACGTTGGCTCACATTTCTCTCGGCTGAGAAAACAACAAACAGAGGCGTGAGGGAAGGGCGTGGTGGAATACTGGTCTGAGCTGATGGTGCTCTAGTGCAACATCTATAGAGGAACCGAACTTTTCTTTTCGAAAAGAAGTCCGAAATTCAGTCGAGCTCAGATCTGGTTTGTTTCTTTAGCTTTGCACTAGGCTAACGTAGCCTAAAGTAGCCGTCTAGTTCAAGTCAGAGGCAGATTTAGAGCATTTTGACTAGGATGGCCAAGATGGGAGTTACTGTGGGATGGCTTGTGCATAGCGACATTTATTGAATGTCAGGTGAACAAATAGAACATGGAAGGTTGATCCATCTTGGAGCTAAAAAAAAAATGTAAATATAATTTCACAGAGCTATCACTCTTTAAGTGAAATCCACTGCATGAAACCAGACATTAGCTCAGCTTAAACGATCTTCGTGGCATATCGCTCGGTCCTGACTTGAGGAAAAGGCTGGCAGACTGCTGATGCTTTCCATCAAATCTTGCAGAAACATAATCCCATGTGTGGATTACATGGTCAGTGGCCTTGTCCATAAGAAACAGGAACATCCGGTTACGAAACTTAAGCTTCTCTGGCATGTTTTGGCCTCAACCAACTCAGGAAAAGTCACCGTCTTATGAAAAATCCTCTCTCAGCAAGGTGCCAGTCCAGCCACTTCCCAACAGCAGCTTTGGAGAACTAGGCAGATGTTAGCTTTGTACTTTAGATATTATACCCACAAGTAACTTAATGAAAGGTTCTGTGCCTTTTGCTTAGTTAAACATACAACAGAGTTCAGTGGTCAACATTTTTATAACAAAACCAATATGACTGTAGAAGAAGGTATAAAGTACCATTACAAATGTAAAGTATAGATGGACCCAAACATTGCAAGCGATACACTAATTTGCTCCACCAAATCAGCTCTCGTGGACTCTACAAGACATCTGATTGGTCCAAGACTCTACTAGCAGATTACTTATTAAGCCCTGTAGGCTTCAAATGGAAGGACGTCCTAGCACATCCTAAACATACTCAATCACATTGAGGTTTTGGGAATTTGGAGGCCACTGTTGGTAGGTATTGACCACTGCTAGCTTACACACACCTTACAACCCCTTGTCAAAGTCTTGCTCATTATTTATGCATTCAATTCTTTGACTAAATCCACTGGCTCTTTTCTTACCGCAGAACCTGACATTTGTGAACACACTACAGGGCAGTGAGCACTGGTCCAGAGTGGTGGGAAAGCCATATCCACAGTTCCCAGGGAGCAGTTGGGGGTTAGGTGTCTTATTCAAGGCAGTCACAGCCACATGGCCTAGTGGTAAGGATCTGGTCTTGTGACCAGAAGGTCGCTGGTTCGATCCCCAGACAGGACATGACTGAAGTGCCCTTGAGCAAGGCACCACTGTTCCCCAACATTCCACACACATTCGATCGTCACCA
>BRDA01013113.1:17998-31982 GCA_036984385.1 Crenuchus spilurus | reverse complement strand
ACATGACTGAAGTGCCCTTGAGCAAGGCACCTAACCCCCTAACTGCTCCCCGGGCGCCGGTGGATAAGGGCTGCCCACCGCTTCGGGCACAAATTCTCACAGCCTAGTGTGTTCACTAGTGTGTCTGTGTGTGTTTCACTGCACAAATGGGATAAATGCGGAGGTCAAATTCCGTTAATTCCGGCTCAATTGGTTGATCTTAATCTTCAATCATTTCCGGGCATCACACTGGCATCCAGTTCCAAGGCCGTTTCGCTAACCAAGAGTCCACATCTGCTAAATATCACCATCTTATCCTTAACATACTATTGAGTACCATTATGTCTAGTTTACATTTAATAAATTATTCAAAAGTTTAACTGAAAAAGTTTTAATATTCATGACCTGAGATTATATAACAACTGAGACTCATTCACTAGTGAATTCAATTCATTTCCCCCACAGTGATGAACATTTCTTCCCATCACCTCATCAGTGGTTCAGCTCTCTCTGACAGAATAAGCTCTATGTGCTGGGTTTAATAGCCCTGATACTTAAGTCCCTAAACAGATGTCTGCTGGATTGTAGAAACACGCCTCATTAGGTGAGGCGTAACAGCCAAAAGGATTTGGAGGCACGGGATGAGTCGCTTTGTTTAAAAGTTCCACACCGCACCTGCTCTCACATGGAGGAGGCAGAGGAGCGAGCTGGCTAAAAGAAAGAGTAAATGAGCTGTGCGAGTGAGGAGAGAGGGATCACTCTTCTAGGGTAGTGTATTAGTGACTCACACTGGTGGGATTCATGCACACACTGTCCATCTGTTTCACCACCACGCTTTCAAACCTGAGCGCCAACGTACGGCAAACAAAAAGGCTGTCAATGCAAATATTTGTATTCCTGTATTTGTGAGGCACAGCCACTGATCATCCTTAAGATCATCAACAGCAAACTTTCACTTTTTCCAAAATTGGGCACATACGTTCATTGAAATCAACCAAAAAAATCAACTACAACAATCATTTTGACATTATCATCATCATGCGTGGCACACTTGGTCCCCACAAAGAGTGAAATACATGGTCAAAACCAAATATACAAAACCTGTAGGGCTGCATTCCACCAAGCTGTCTGGCTCAACGCCCAATTGCGCCCATTTGGATCTAAATCTGAATTTGCATATTTCACTTCATAGACACACAAGACATTCATGCAGACTTTGTCCAAGAAGACACTGGTATATATTACTTTGTACAGTATAACATAGCATAGCAACACTAGGATTGCATTCAAACTCTGAAGATACACATAAAGTCTCATAGTGAAGTTTTGGATACACCCATAAACCCCACAAGTCATTCAAATGACATGTTTAAACCCTTAAGACTGTGGATTGGGACGCAGCCATTGTACCCTTGCTGTCCAACCCAAGTATAAAGGCTTAAAAACTTTATATCAAGTTGTACCGGCTTACTTACAGCAACAGATTTTTCTACTTCAAGCTCACTGAAGGACTATAGAACTGCAGCTATCATTGAGACACTGCTGTAAACTATATATAATAGACTATGTGGTTTGGGACACAGCCACCCTTAACATCTTAAGATCATATAATGTCACATAGTGTAGTTTTACATGCAAACATAAACCTCAAAGGTCATTCAAATGACATGTTTAAGCCCCAAGGCTGCATAAAGTCTGATTTGGGACGCAGCCGTTGTAGCCTTGCTGTGCTGTGCTTCCAACTTAAAAAGTATAAAGGCTTTAAAACTTTATTTGAAGTTGTACTGGCTTACAGATTCAAGACTATAGAACTGCAATGAGACATCAGTGAGACATCAATAGACTCTGTGGTTTGGAACACAGCCTATGATCTGAAGTTAAAAGTCCCCATAATATAGTTTTGGATGCAGCCATAAGCCCTACAGGTGATTCAAATGACGTTTAAGCCCTTAAAGTCATGTAGCGTGTGATTTGGGACACAGCCATTGTACTTTTAGTCTTACTGCACAAGTATTAAACGCTTAAAAACTACATATGAAGGTTCACTAGCTTACAGACAGACAGTATCAAACACACTCACTACTTGAAGCATGTAACGAGGCTGCGTCCCAGAACAGGACACAGGCACGGACCCCGGCTGTCCCGCACTCACCTTGTACACGTTCTCCGTTATACGGTGCACCTCGTCGGCTCGAGACATGTTGGTGGCTTCGGTCAGAACCATGGACAGGAGTTTTCAGAGACGGGAGCGCTTACAGGCTAACGCTGGGAGAGAGAGAGAGAGAGAGAGCGCGCGAGACGCTGCTGCCGCTGTGAGAGAGCGCGAGGAGAGACTCCGCTGCGCTTTTTATACGGGAATCTCTCGCTCGCACATGCACGCGCGCTCACACTGCAGCCACGCGGGCCCACGCACTGCCGCCCGCGAGCGAGCTGCACAGTGGCAGAGAGAGAGAGAGAGAGAGAGAGAGACGGAATCCTCCTCCTCGCTCCCTATGGCAGATCCCCGCCCACTAGCGGGGGCGTGGCATACGGAGCCATTCATGCGCTCGCCTTTCGTTCGCAGAGCTGTAGGTGAGCTTCGGTGTCAGAAAGAGAAAGAGAAGCGCGGCTGAGCTCTGCAGGCAGGCTTCAGTTCAGAGCTGAATGTGATCAGCGCTTCTCCTCAGAATTAGACCTGCACACAGTGTACAGACAGTCACCTCTGTGCTCGTGCTGTCAGCCTCAGGACTGAGTACACACACAGTCTTTTTACTGTTTATTATGTAATGTAATATAAAGCTTTACGGTAGGAACATATTACTCATTATATACTACATATATGGAAAAATGTGCAATGGCACATTATGTGTCTGTCTGTCTGTGTCTGTCTGTGTATGTCTGTCTGTCTGTCTGTCTGTGTCTGTCTGTCTGTCTGTCTATCTGTGTATGTCTGTCTGTGTCTGTCTGTCTGTCTGTGTCTGTCTGTCTATCTGTGTATGTCTGTCTGTCTGTGTATGTCTGTCTGTGTCTGTCTGTCTGTCTGTGTCTATCTGTGTATGTATGTCTGTCTGTCTGTGTATGTATGTCTGTCTGTCTGTCTGTCTATCTGTGTATGTATGTCTGTCTGTCTGTGTATGTCTGTCTGTCTGTCTGTGTCTGTCTGTCTGTCTATCTGTGTATGTATGTCTGTCTGTCTGTCTATCTGTGTATGTATGTCTGTCTGTGTCTGTCTATCTATCTGTCTGTCTGTCTGTATTTTTGTCTGTCTGTCTGTCTATCTGTCTATCGAGTGTGTATGAGGTGTGTAACTGTATTGGATGTCTCTACTCTAGGCTGTGTGTGTGGGGGGGGCTACGCAGTGGAGGATGCGCATGACGTAGGCGGGGATCCATGCAGGCGTGTGTATAACACGACCATTTCAGCCTCCACACACACACACACACACACACACACACACACACACACACACACACACACACACACACACACACACACACACACACACACACACACACTGCATCCCTTATTGAATGTTCTACAGTTTCTCTTTTCAGCAGCAGGACAAACTTTTTTACTAGTGTTTGTTATTTTACTGAAGCTGCAGAACACAAGCTGCTGTAATCAGTGAGCAGTGTGTCCTCCTCCTCCTCCTCCTCCTCCTCCTCCTCCTCCTCTTAACCAGGCTGATACACACACTAACACACGTGTTCCAGTGCCCAGCAGCCTTGTCCACAGACATTGATTTCCCTTCAGTGGGGATGTCTTATCTAGCTGCTCTGTTAGCACAAAAGGCTGAAGGTAAATATCTAAGCAAAGCAGAGGGAGATCAATGGACACACTTGAAGAATGCCCAGCATCATTACAGAGCAGTTCAGTCTAAGTCTGAAACAACGCTGAATGTGGAATGCCTGATGATGAGATCCCAAAAGCTGTCACCTTTCAAGGGCACCACCTTTCTGGTAGCTTCAGAGAACTAGATACAGGTGCACTGTTCATTAAATTTAACATACCCTCATTGGCCACTTCATTAGGGACACAACTTATCTACACTCATTGTCCATTTTATGAGCATATAGGTGCACTTTGTAGTTCTGCAATTACAGACTCTAGTTTATCTGTCTCTCTGTATAATTTCTTAACCTCCCTGATCCTGTCAGGACCCCCACAGAGCATTCGGGTGGTGGATCATTCTCAGCACTACAGTGACAGTAACGTGCTGGTGGTGTGTTAGTGTGTGTTCTGCTCTTATTAAGAGTAAATCAGACACAGCAGAGCTGCACCTGTGTTAAGGCTGAAGTAAAAATAGTGCACCAAACAAAACTCTCCTAAAACTGTGACCACCAATGAAGGACTAGAGGACAGTGCAGCAACAGATGAGCTGCTGTCTCTGACTCTACATCTACAAGGTGGGTGTCTAATAGAGTGGACAGTGAGACAACACAGTGCTTAAAATCTCCAGCAGCTCTGTTGTGTCTGATCCACACATACTAATACACCACCACCACATCACTGCTCTGTGGGGCTCCTGACAATTGAAGAACATGGAGAAATGAGGCTCACAAACTATACAGAGTATGATCAGTGGAGCTAAAATGGACAATGAGTGTAGATACAAGGTATGTGTTCCTAATGAAGTGGCCAGTAAGTGAACATGTTTAGAAATAGAGCTCAGCCATGCTTGTAGAATACACAATAAACAATATTTGGCATGTCCACCACTTTTTTTTGCCAATTTTCTCCTCTTCCCAATGTGGTAGTAGCCAATTAACTCATCCCATCCACTAGGGGGCACTGTCCCTGACTCTAGAAAGATGAAGACAAGCACAAGCCTATTCCTTTGTGTGCGATACAGCCACCACCTCTTTTCAAACTACCGCTGATACACCGTTACTGGGGAGCCAAAGCGCTTGGAGGAAAGCGCAGGATTCCCAGCTCCGAATGGACCAATCAGTAGACGCCTGAGCCAGCAGACATTGCAATGTGTGAGTGATAGAGCGCCATCTACCCGCCCAGAGAGAGCACTGCCAATTTTTGCTCTCTTGAGTCCCGGCTGTTGATGGCAAACAGCATGACCGGGATTTGAAGTCGCGATCCTCTGGTCATAGTGTCTAAGCGTTTGAGCCACTCGGGGTCCCACCACGGGCATAACTTTTACAGCTTTCCTTTTAAAAGTCAATGGGCTTTAAAATTACAATTCTAAGGAACAATACCTGGAATCTGAAGTCCTGTGAGCCTCTTGTACAGTCATATGAGAATATTATGACCACCCCTGGTTTGTGAACTGTCACATGACAGGGTTTACTGTGTGTATAATAAGTGGGCACACCAGTCAGTTGTAGCAGAGTGCAAAACCATCATAATGAGCAAAGGACGTGATTTGACAGATGTCCAAAAGTACATGATGATAGGGTTTTGGATGAAGGGTGGTAGCATCTCAGAAAAACTTTGAGGGATGTTCTAGTGAAGGTGTACTGAGAATGGACTCAAGTTCCTCCCAATGGCATAATAGAGGTGCACCAATACCACCGATGCCAGAGAAGGACAATGTCTCCAGCATGGTGTTTTTATGCTTGGCATGCTCTTCTCTTAGCGTTGAGGTCTCAGGTTTCAGTCTCAGGTTTCAGTCTCCTGAGTCTCCCACAGTCCACGGTCTGGTGGATTGTTTACTCTAAATTGTCCTAATGTATGTGTTCAAAGATGTCCTGGTTATGGTTACAATAGTGTAATGACCTTCCCAGTGCTCAGTGAAGGAGTACTCACCACGACCCTGACCTGGTTAAAAGGGATGGGGTTTGGTGTAATAAGTGTTTTTAAAACTATACACTAAAGAGAGCATGCTTCAACAAAAGGTGCAGCCAAAAATTCAAATGAGCATTTACAATGTTTTAGAGGACAAACCCCATTTCCAAAGAAGTTGTGACACTTTCTAAAAATGCATTCAAAAATGAAATCTGTAGTATGTTCATTTAGATGAACCTTTTTAACAGCGTCTTCAATAACACACTTCATTCTGTTTGTTAAATATAAACACATTTAAAATTTAAGCTTGCAAAACACTTAAAAATTTGGGATTGAGGCATGTTTACTACTTTGTTACATTTTCTTCAATTAAAAGTTTGGGATACAAACACACTATGTCTATGAAGTCACACTGTTGTAATATGTGCAGAATGAGGTCTGATATTGTCCTGCTGTGTTCCTGAGAAAAGACAGCATCTGACTCTCCTAACATCAATATAAGCCTCCACATCACTGGTACCTTCACATATATCTAAAATAGATATCACATATCACTAAAATCCGAGCTCTTCAAAGAGCACCTGCTCTAGTGATCCCAAATACTCCCCATGAGTACTGATATGCACTCAGCACTCGATATCGAAATGTTAATACTTAGTACTAGTAAATACTAGTAAAACTCTTTTTTTTTCCGCATTTGTACTTTCCCACTATCGTAAGTCGCTTTGGATAAAAGCGTCCGCTAAATGTAATATAATGTAATGTAATGTAAAGTAATGTAATGTAAAGTAATGTAATGTAATGTAATGTAATGTAATCCTGCTAGTGTCATCCAAGCCAACAGTGGTCTTTCCCAATATTAGGTAAGTGGTTATAAAATTCTGATCTGACTGTGCAAATCTTTTTGGTAAAATATGCAGTTGGGTAGTGTTGACATGTTGATGCATAGATAAGCTTATCAGCAAAATTTAAAATACTGCTCGCCCCTAATACAAGGTTAACCCAGTTCAATTAATCTCACATTGTGAAGAGGATTACTCGCTGGCCTGGGGTAGGATTGGTATTCAGTTAAGACAGTCATAATGCTATAACTTGGCTCTGCAATGCTCCTACCCTCAAGTTGGCTTTTATTTCAGGATAATGACTGCACGCCATGGATTAATACATTGTGGTGGAAGGTTCTGATGAGTCAAATTAAATGTCAGTCTGAATGATTTTTTTTTCTCCTCGAGTGCACATTTGTCCAAGTTTATAAACATTATTAATAAAAGTTATAGTTTATTCAACTTTATTGCTATGGAAATAGCCTCCATTCTTCTGTGAAGGCTTTACATTACATTGCTGTGAGAATTTGATTGTGTTCTGCCATGAGAGTCTTAGCAAGACCAGGTACTGGTTTTGGGTGATTAGCTGTGGATCACGTTAATTCTATTCATCTCAAAAGTGCCGGAGCTCCATCACTAGAGAACACAGTTGCACTAAACGCTGAGGGGCTTCGTCGACATCTAGCCAACACTGAACATTGGCGACCAAGGCTCATGTGTGGCTGCGACAAAGATTTTCAAAACATTTGGATATGCAGTGAATTATAAAACCTCATCTAACACGCAATATTTTCTGAAAGTCTGTGGACAGCTTTAAACTTACCATCAAAAGTTCCTGCCTCTCATATCTTTAGCTTAGTCCTCCCACCATTCCCACTCTGATCCAACCACACACACACACCTCTGCTCTTCATTCTGCTCTGCCCTTTGTCTACAATAGTAACAGTGTGAAAGTCTGATTCATACTGAGCAAGTGGGGCCACCCACTCCTACACACACACACACACACACACACACATACACACACACACACCACTTACCTGCCTCCATACCACCAATGAACCATCAAGTGAGTAGGCAGGCTAATTCATATCCAGCCCTATTCAAAAAGAGGGTACTCAGGAAAACCGAATGGGGCTGGAAACAGCCAAAAATAACCCTTAGACAATGGTAAACTGGTGGAAAGTGTATAAAAGAAGAAAAAAAACACACACC
The DNA here is from genome assembly GCA_036984385.1 of Crenuchus spilurus. Classification (NCBI taxonomy): domain Eukaryota; kingdom Metazoa; phylum Chordata; class Actinopteri; order Characiformes; family Crenuchidae; genus Crenuchus; species Crenuchus spilurus. The sequence goes on along the minus strand of BRDA01013113.1, from coordinate 24,246 downwards.
CCAAAGTGCCAAGTCAAATGGTGAGGTACTCCGTCAAAAATACATCTGTGAAGAGCCTACTGCTCACAAGGGAAGTTTCTCTTGCGCTGCTGTGCCCTCTAGTGGTTGATAAAACTTTCCACACACAAATGCAATTGGGAATGTTTTAAAAAACTCATTTTATTGCCGCGAAATAACAAAATGGAAAACCGTAAGCGGACCTGAAGACTACCACGACTGCGCAGAGAACAGCTGTGCTTAGTCTTAACGCGTCTGAGACAAGTCTTGCCTTATTTACTGACTCGGTACAGGACTCGTTATGGGTTCAAGATATGATTATAGATTTACAAAAATGCATAGAGCGAGCCAAGAAAAATGGCTCAAATAAACCACTGACATTAAGAAATGATGGCACGACAACGAGTGTGTCTCAGCTTTTGCCATTATGAATGATTATCAGTACAAATTAAGAGTTAACGTTTCTTTCAGAAGAACCCGGTTCTCTACAGGATTAGAGTCTCCTTTCCATCCCACATGCACAATCCTCCTAGTGCAGAGGGGTGCATTTCCAAAACACCCTTGCAGAGAGATTATGAAGAGAAGGGGCTTGCATGTGGCGAGTATTAGCCTCTATACAATGACACGACATTGCAATAAGCTTAAACTGCCAGTTATCCCAAGCCTTCTTCTAGTCAGGCATGTAAAGCGGGGTTGCACTGAACCATCTCAGTGAACAACTGGATTTGTTCTCATCTTGATAAAGATACAGGGGGAGTAACTGTCTCGAAACATTAATTATGAGGTTATGTCATGAAAGGATTTGAAGAAGACGACGGCTGCCCTCGAGAGTTAAAGGTTAATGACTGATAGATAAAGCACAGAGCAGAGATAATTAGATATTTAGTTAATAGGGCATTATTAAGCAGAATTAAAACCCAAATTCTTCATTACACCAGGCGTTAACATACTACACCAATGAAAGAGAATTTATGTTGGGCCATAAATAAGCAGAATTCCTGGTCTGAAGGGGTGTTTTCCGAGATCCTAGAAAGAGAGGCTTCCTTCAGGTGCGACTCCCAGGAGTCCCTGGTGGTGTCCAGCAGGGTGGAACTGCTCATATGAAGGCAGGAACGTTACAAACGTCTATTACATGGGCGAGGATCTACACAGCCAACAACTCTCTCTCCGGTTTCTTCTTCACCTTTTCCTTTTCCCGCTCTGAAACAACGACAAATTATATACCATTTAAAATTATGACACAGAAAAAAAAACTGTCTCTTTAAAGCAGCCATTCCCAAATCTGGTCCCAGAGAAGTCCCTGGACTTCAAGTTTTTGTGTTTTCTAGCCTTATTCCACACACCTCTACTGAAGAAGGGCTTGTTATTTAGCTTATTATTTGGATCAGATGTGCTGGGGGCAGAGAAAACACCTAAATGCACTTTCTTATATTATTGCAAATTTAGATTAAGATTAAGATGAACCAATTTAGCCAATGTGATTTTTCACACAACGGAATTTGACCTCCGCATCTAACCCTTTCGTGCAGTGAAACACACACACACACACACACTAGTGAACACACTAGGCTGTGAGAATTTGTGCCTGAAGCGGTGGGCAGCCCTTATCCATCGGCGCCTGGGGAGCAGTTAGGGGGTTAGGTGCCTTTTTCAAGGGCACTTCAGTCATGTCCTGTCTGGGGATCGAACCAGCGACCTTCTGGTCACAAGACCAGATCCTTACCACTAGGCCATGGCCGCCCCCATGTTGTGCAAGTGTCAAGAATCCTTTTAAATATGTAAAGAACTGCTAAGACGGCACGGTGGCTTAGTGGTTAGCACGTTCGCCTCTCAGCGCTGAGGTCTTGGGTTCAAGTCTGCATCTCAGCGGAGTTTCCCCGTGTCTGCGTGGGTTTCCTCAGGGGACTCCGGTTTCCTCCCACAGTCCAAAAACATGGAGATCAGGTGGATTGGATACTCTAAAATTACCCTGGTGTGTGTATGAATGTGTATGTCTGCGTATGTATGTATGTATGTATGCCCAGATATGGTTGGCACTCTGTCCTGGGTGATCCCCCTAGTGCTTGATGCAGTCCTCTAGGTGGACGGTCGCTTCCGGTTGAGAGTACGCTGTGCACGATTGGCTGCCACTTCTCACCGGTGTGTGTATATGAAGTGTGTTGATTGTAAAGTGACCTTAGGTGTCTAGAAAGGCGCTATATAAGTATAATGTGTATGTATGTATGTGAGGTCAGCAGCCATTTACCCAGCAAAAAAAAAACTATTACAATCCATGAATTTGAAACTCTGATTAGTATATGGACTTTAATGGGAACTGGCTTCATGGTTACCACTTGCTGTTCCAATAGACACATTTAGATCCCATTATAAATAAATTAGATGTGTGTAGGTTCGATCATTAAACCACCGACATCCTTTGAATATTGACATAACACTCTTAGAAAACCAGTAACCCTTAGACACCATTATAACACCAATAGAATGTTTAATGGATCTTTAGGAGCCTTTATGTTTAAGGCTTTAGTTTTAGGAAATCCTAACCTGCTATGTTTGTAATCAACAGCAAGTAAAAAATCCTTTTGTCTGTATAAATAGAGATGTTGCTGAGATGTTAATGCTTTATAGAGAAAAAACACACACCTGGTTCTTGCTCCGGTACCTCCGGTAGCTGCTCATCAGGTACCTCAGGAAGCTCCACGTCCTCTCCCTGAGCACACAAAGTGTAATCACAGTCGTTTAAAGCAGCAGATGGATAGCACTTTCTTATTTAATTTAACACACTGCTTTTATACACACAAACACACACCTGAGTGATAGCCTCAAGCTCTGCTAATACGGCGTCTTCGTCCTCTTGAGACAGAGAGCCTGCCAGAATGTCATCAATTTGCTGCACACGGGGACAAAACCAGCAGTTACATACAACTAGCCTTTATAACAGATTAACAATATAGGAATATGTAAGTTTATATCATATCTCCAGATGAGACAAGAGCATTACAGAAGTGCACTATATGTCCAAATGTTAGCGGACACTCCATCTAATGAATGCATACAACTTTAAGTTGCACCCATTGCTGACACAGATGTACAAATGCACACATACAGTTTGTGTAGTTCATGTACAGACATACAGCCAATAGAATATGAACCTATTGGTACCATGTCTAATGTCAGGTGTGGGCTAGAGCGGTATAAACTCCCTACATCCAAAGCACTGTGGTTGTATTACTTACAAATAACAGTGCAATTGCAAGTGTCTTTGCGATGTTACTGCAGAAACTCTACAGCAGAACTAAGCTACATGCATGTGAAGTGCACATTCCAGAGCAAAACGTGCCACTCACCCTCTGATACTCAATGGCATCATGGGTGTCATCCATGATTCGCTCCACCTCTTCTATGGACAACACCTGCACGGAGAAGAGTTAGTTTAAAGACAAGAGGGAAATGTAAGAAAAATACAAATGACAACAGTTCCACTCTTACAATCTACAGAGAAGCCAGTTCATGAGTAAAATAAACATGTGACGCACTGAACTTCAAAAGCAGAAGAATACTTTGCCCATAACATACCTCATGCATTTTCTTTAAGCAGTCATTGCCAACTTTCAGTCCTTCAATAACCTTCATCTCTATCTGTGCAAACTCAATGTCTTGAACCTAGAAGGAATAAAAATGACTGATCATCTGCGTTACATAACACATTACCCATGTAATTAATTTGCTAAAACAAATCAAATCAAATTTTTATTTGTCACATACATAGTAATACATGGTACAACTTGCAGTGAAATGCTTAGACAACAGTCTGCCCACACAATGCTATTTTGAGGATAAAAGTGTTTTTTAAAGGTAAAATAAGAGTAAAAGTAAAATCTAAATAAAGAATAAAGCGCAACGTGCAATAGTGCAAGGTGCAAATAATTAGATAATAAATAGTAATAGATAGATTACTAAATATATATACTACATATATACATAATACATAATTACTACATATTAATAAATAGAATTTTTTTATTTTATTTTAGTTATTTATTTTTATTTTTTTTAAGTATATGAATATGAATGAATATAAAGTGCACAGTACAGTGTGTATACAGTGTATACAGGTAAGTGAGGAAATTGGATTGTTCAATTTGAATTGTTCAATTTCCATCATGGTGCATTTGTCCTGACAGTCACTGAAACTGTCTTTTTAATGCAGTGGGGTGTAGTGTGTTATGGTGAGTCAGAGTCCAGTGTGTTATGTATGTGTGGATGTGAAAGTGTTCTAGTCTCTGTCCTCATTCAGGATGCTTATGGCTTGTGGAAGGAAGCTCTTCCTCATTCTCTCTGTGTTTGCCCTCAGGGTTCTGCAAATATAGCTTATATTGTCAATAACTTTCTTATAATTTTATGTTTGGCATCATATTGTCTAATAATATTTTAAAACGTTTTGACTGTAACACTAGTTATAACACAAGTATAAACATAACATAACATAAGAGGTTGGTTAGTGCTTTGACAAAAAAAAATCTAAATGACACAATCAGGGCTGTAAAGGATGTACAAAAGTGGTAAAATAAGGGAAGAATATTGTGCACTCGGATGGAAAGAAGGGATGCTACCCAGCAGTGAGCGTCATTGCCTGCAGCTCCTTTGTAAACGTTAAACATACAACACTACCAATATGTCCCAAATCTGGATTTGGTCCACATTCTGTGATAAAGGATCCAGAGTGGGCCAGACGTGGTTGCCAAAAATTTTACCTAGATCTAGGGCTCAAAACTATTGATTGAGAGGTGGGTCAGTTTTGGTGATTTAAGTGTGATTAAGCTGTGGCCTTCTGTTACAGTAGTAACAGAAACATTGATTATAAAATGCATAACATTATTAATACAATTAAATGATTTATTATTTTACTATTCTGTTGCAAGTGTTTAGTACACTGCTCAGTTATTACATTTATTTATTTATTTTTAGTGCATCAATCAGATACAATATAATGTGAAAAAATGCCCAATTCTGGACATTCATTCATTCATTGAGATAAGTGAGTCAGAACTGTGGTCCAGGTTTGGGCCATATCAGCATGACAGCTGGGTTAGTGAAAGTGATTCGCCATACAACGCCCTCAAAACCTAAACTCAGGTTGCCTTCTAAATCACATTGGGAGTACAGATCTACAGAAATGATTTTGGGTGTCTACAGACTTTCACCATTTCACAATTAATAAACAAAAGACGAAAACCACTGACACCAAACAAGTTTTGGCTGATTATAAAGTTGGGTTTTCCTGAGGTTGACACCAGACCTGCTGCTCACTTACATTGGACTAAAGCTCTAATGCTACTGCATTTTAAATTATGATACCTAATATGAATGCAATGATCACTATTATTAATATCATTAAGGTTATATACTATAGCACAATGTCAGATTTAACTAAGGATGTAAATCTGTGTCAGTAGTTTGATCAGAGGAGGATGGATCCCCTTTGTGAGTCTGGTTCCTCCCAAGGTTTCTTCCTCCAGCCTTGAGGGAGTTTTTCCTTGCCACTGTTGCCTTCGGCTTGCTCACATCGGGCTTAGATTCAGTTTGTTTGATATTAAATATGTAAAGCTGCTTTGTGACAACGCCCTTGTAAAAAGCGCTATATAATTAAATTTTGATTGATTGATTGATTGATTATAAATAAATGAACTGAGAGGCATTTTCCCCTTAAACATTATCTCGGATCAACTCAAAAAGCAGAACAAAGACCACTTTTGACTATTTACCATGCGCTCCAGGTTGCTGATCTGGTTCTCCGTCTTGTCCAAAAGTTGTTCCTGGAATCGTTTCTTTTTAAGTAACAGGAGTGCTTTACTGCACAAACAAACAAAGCATTCCATTAACAAAAGAGAAGGCCTTGAAGTTTGAATACACAAAACTGGAATGATTTGTATGAACATGAGAAGGAGCATTACAGAGTCCAGCATAAAGCATGCATTAGATTTCATAGGTGACCAATCTGCAATGCATGCCACTGAACTACTAGGAACTACTCAAAAGCATTTCATTTCAATTTGCAGTCATTACTGTGGATGTACCCTTTTCAATTAAGTATCTAAATTACAATGTTGGAAATGTGTAAAGCTGCAATGCCAATATGCCCAATATGTCCTCAATATGTGAGGGTCTCATTTGCCATCTTTCATAGAAACCACGGTCAATTATTAAACCTAGACCTCTGTGTGCATCCCATCTATTAATGTATTGTTTTGAAT
>BRDA01013113.1:5127-17898 GCA_036984385.1 Crenuchus spilurus | reverse complement strand
TGAGGGTCTCATTTGCCATCTTTCATAGAAACCACGGTCAATTATTAAACCTAGACCTCTGTGTGCATCCCATCTATTAATGTATTGTTTTGAATCTGTACTGTACTGTTGAACATTGTAATGCTTTGTTGTTTATGAGCCAAATCAAAGTGCATACATTAATCAAGACATTTCTAACAAGTAAAATATAACAGCACACCTAGTCAATGACTGAATATCATATATGGAAGAAAAGTCTTATTCAGATTTGATTTGTTTATCTGTAATTCAAACATTTTACACATCTCCTCGGTGATTAAAATGCATTCGGACACTATTAAAATGACTACAGGATTGACTTTCTATGAGACTATAATTGTTAATGAACGTGGTTGTCTGCGTGACATCATATAATCTTACGTATCTGCTTATATACTTACTTATTTTCATCCCCAAAACATGCGTCAACTGTTTGACATCATCACTTTGAATATAACTAACAATTTACGGTTCTATTCGTTTAACATAAGATCATTAAGTAACACAGTAATACAGAGCTTTGTACCCCTGTACTTCAAATTAATATTTTTTAGTTTTTGTTTTGTGACATGCTTGGTGAATCCACGCATTAAGAGACTAAGTATTGCTCATAGCAGTGGCCAAAAAGACAACAGCTGCTTGGAAAATCAGAGATTTGTGTCAGACAAGATTATCTGATGAGCTCGGAGTTAGGTAATAAAACAGTAGGTAATTCAGCAGATCATCACATAAATAAAAACAGGAGAAGAAGAAATCATTCTTCTTCATGCAGAAGAAGAAATGACCCCAGGACCCCATGTACACTCAATCCAGATTGAACAGGGCTTAATTTGGTTCTGCATTTTATAGTTTAAATGACTGAAACTTAAGTATTTGACATGAAGGTGAACAGACTCACTCTTTCTTGCCATCACTCAGAAGTTGTTTAGCCAACAGTCTCTCCTTCTCCATCTGCAGATTGATCTTCTTCTGGTACTGCTTCAGCTTATCTCTCTGCTGCTTGAGTTGCTGTAGTGAACATTAAAGCTTGGCTTAAGTGCACAAGTTTACAACACTGTATACCGTCTGCCTCACCCTGTCCTCCCTTTTCAATAAGACAATCGAGAATGTCCTCAACTTAAGAAGGCTGGTTAAAGTAAAGGGAAGAACAGAAATAAAATGTTAAATGCTTATGAACAACACAGGGTATACAACAATGATAACACAAGATTAGAGGACTGAAGCTAATAGCACCAAATGATTACAGAGTAACGAGAAATACACTACTAAACACATTAGCATGCTAACGTAGCTAGCTTAATCACTAAAGTAACCATTTGTTGGGCTTAAAGGCTTAATTGAAAATACATACAAGACAAACAGAGTACACAAAACGTCCAACATACTTAATGGAATGTTGTCAGTAAGCTAAATGTAAATTATTATGTTACTTTGCTAGTTAGCTGCGGTGTCACTGTGTTAGCCGTTAGCGTTAGCAGCACTGACCAAAACAGCTCTGTCCTGTTCTGTGACTCGACTGCGTTTCTTTTTGCCGAAGATATTTCCCATTTCGATACCGCATCCCCGCACTAACGAAATCTGTTTACATAAAGAGACACTAAACAGTTCGATGTCAACAGTCCATTTGTGTCAGATGAGTTAAATCTCAGTGCTGGACGTGTGAAGCCAGCAACCAAGCTGAGCACTGACTTTAACTTTCACTTTCAAAAGAGAAGCCTCCGCTTTTATACTAATACATCTCCCAATATCACATTTTCTTATCTGTGTTCTGATCTGTGTAATTTCATTCAGAAAGTTAAACACCAATATATTTTGCATTCAATGCACATACAGTCACATATTTCAACTTTTTAGTTTTAACATTGATACTGTTTGAATTTAAATTCACTCAAATAATTCAACAAGTATTTGTTATTGCGTTTCTATGCCAAATAATTTATTATTATTATTATTATTATTATTATTATTATTATTATTATTATTATTATTATTATTATTATTATTATTATTATTATTATTAAAATAAAGTAATGTGTGTGTATGTACATATAAGTACAAAAGCACAAAAGTCTAAATCTTAAACATAACCCAAAATCTAAACAAAATAACGATTTCTATTCCTATTTCTCTTCATTTGTAATTGATCTACATTCACTGTAACTTCTCTTGTTATTCCTCCATGTTTCAGAAGCAAAAGTAATGCCAGTTATACATTACAGTAATGAGTTAAAAAGCTTCTTAAGTTAAATCTTTCTGGGTAAACTGTAGCTGTACTTGGAAGTAAGTTTACTAAAGAATGGTTAAAGTGGAAGAAATGTAACATTTCAAAGTCCAGATCTTTACCCAACAGGAATGTTGTGGAAGGACCTAAATAGAGACGTTCATGCAAAGAAACCCATCAACATTGGTCAAAATTCCTAAAATCCAATGAGCAGTTTTAAAAGCAGAAACAAAAATAAAGATAAGAGAATGATTAAATAAAAAAATTCATTAATATACAATATTTAATAAATACATTGGTTACTGTGACCCTGCAGCAGCACTGGCCACACCCCCTACCTCGTCTATGTCTGTCACATATTCTCTGCATGTTTATTTGCTGTCCAGTCTCCATGTGCTGTTTGTTTGCATCGTCACATCATGTCTCGTTCACACCCCCAGTCACATCATGTCTTGTTTCATTGTAAGTACCTGTGTCCCTTTGCCATCTCATGTCATGATTAAGTGTGCTTTAAAAGGCCGTCCCATTGTTTCAGTCTTTGTCCGTCATGTCACCTTGATTAAAGATAAGTTCACATTTGTCTCTTTTTACAGCCATTGTTTGAATCATGTTTATTAAAGTCTTGTTTGTGGAATCTGCTGTCTTCCATTTCCTCCCTGCACCCCTTGAATCTGACAGTTAGATAAGATTATTGTCAATATAAAAATAAGAAATATTATTTCAAAAATTGAAATTTAATGAGATTACATTCAATTAAATTACATCTCACTCTAAAAAAATAATAACAGGTTTATTAATAAAGCAGGTTTTGCATGAATACTATTATGACAGACTGTGATATGAGTACACTGTGTCTTTAAGACTTCTGAATGTGTTTTTATAGGAGGCAAGTAACCAGATGTCAGTTGTTGAATTCTGAGTGTTGTTTCTGAAACGTGCTTTTCAGAATCTGACCTTTAAACCGGACTCCGTACAGAAATTCCACAAAAAAATACCCCCTGAATCAAGTAAAGAAAAGGCAATAACAAGCTTAAAATGCCTCAGCAGATTAGCACAAGCAGAGAGCAGACTGGTGAGCAGCTGGAGGTCGAGCAATTAAAAACATTTTCTCTGAACAGTTTTGATAACTGGACACAAAACATTTAGAAAAGTGGAAATGAAAATGTGATCATTTAAAAAGATTTTATTTTTCAACAGCAGCTCTGATATCACTTTTCAAAAATAATTTCTGCAAGAGTGATAAATATGCAGCCTTTAAAGAGCTACAAAAACAGTTTATAAAAGATTCATAATCAGCTGTAATACTACACTTATTAGAAAAAACATTATAATATATTATTTCACTCATTAGTCAGAAAGTTAAATATTTACATCTGTACAAAAACAACAATGAGAAGTCAGGACATTATATACTCTACACAGGGTTATATTGAAATATAAGTACTGTTATTTTCACCAAAAATCACTTATTTGGCTCTTGATGGTCTCCGAAAGATCAAATGTTTAACAGTTTTATTACAAAAATGTATAATAATAATAATAATAATAATAATAATAATAATAATAATAATAATAATAATAATAACAGTTACATTAAGTACTGGCTTTATATATACATTCATAAAATAAAGAATTACTTTTAATCATTATGAACAGATAAAATAATCATACCATTAGAAAATAATATCACATTTAAAAATTCATCCAAATATTTACTAATGAAATGTTTTGTAAAGCAAGACTTCAGAAAAATAAAAAAATAAACATTATATAATATAATATTAATTATTATTATACATTACAGTAACAGTACAGTAACTATCAGATCTGAGTTTTTATATTATGATGATAAACTCTCATGTTTTTTGTACTTCCACCTTTGCCAGTTAATGCTTCCTATACGGTGGACGTAGTGCTGTGAACAGTGTGTTCACGGACAGGAACGGCACGTTGGTGTCTTGTACAGAAGACATAAAGGGCAGTGAGAGGAACACAGCTCACCGATGACAACAGAAGTAGAGCAATGAAAGCCTGACCAAATGCCGGGTACTCCAGCACTACTGACTTCCCCTAAACAGAAAAGCAGAGTCATGGTCAGAAATATACAATCACCTTACAAACTAGAACTATACAATCACAGTCATGTTACATAAACAAATATACATTTACAATCACTTTACAAGCTCAAACTTACATTTACAGTAATTTTACAATGGCATATATTTAATAACTTTACAAATACAAATATCTAACTATCATTAATAAAACATCAAGCTTTTATACTGTATATACAACCATTTTTTATATATTTTGACTTTTCATGGCAGACAGTATGAACCTAAGATATTTAATGGATGTCTATTAATATATTTGGTTCATACTATCTGCAAGTAGGCCTATTTATGTTTTTAAACATTTTCTTTTTCTTATTTGAGGCTGTAGGTGCACGTTGTAGTTCTACAATTACAGACTGTATTCCATCTGTTTCTCTGTATACTTTGTTAGCCTCCTTTCAAGGATCAAGACTTGTACTAGGATAACACACACTAACACACCACCACCACATCAGTATCACTGCAGTGCTGAGAGATTGAGATTGCACCCAAATAATAGCTGCTCTGTGGGGGTCCTGGTCATTGAAGAACAGGTGAAAGGAAGATGATAAAGTATACAGAGAAACAGATGAACTACAGTCTGTAATTGTAGAACTACAAAGTGCACCTGTATGCTCAGTGGAGCTGATAAAGTAGATAATGATCATAGAGATTACACTCACAAATCTGTGCTCATCACTTACCATGTCTTTGTCCCACGCCTGATAGGTGGGCGTGCCCCCCTGAATGTAGTTTATTATGTAAAAGATGAAGAGGCTCATGAGGAGCAGAGGACTGACCGCCACCCACATGATCTTAAAGTACCAGTTTGGTCGGTGACCCAGCATGTCTTCCACATCCGCCTCAAACCTGAGAACCAATAGAAGAAAAATTTTACTTTCTTCACTTTCTTTTCATTCATAACATTCTCATCACCATCAAGAGAACACAGGAGAACCTTTCAACGACACTGTTTGTTTAACAATCATTAGGCAAATGTTCAACATAATAATCATAAACAATCATAAAATAGGACAAGCAGAACAGAACTGGACATGTAAAGCACATTAAAGGCTGGGTCAGTATAACTGATTTTACCTCTTCAGTCCGTAAATGTAGGAAACTGTAACAATCTCAATCAGAACGATAAAGAGCAGAGAGAACGAGGCTCCGTATTCATTGAACATGGTGAACCAGTAATTTCCCGAACTTGTGGTGAATCCAAAACCCAGCAGCAGACAGAACACACATACCAAACCTGATAAACAATAAACAGAAGGTCAAAGAAAATATGATGTTGTTTGACATCATATGGCTGAGATTAAACTGTTAAACGATAAACACATAGTTAAACTGCTCATCTTTAATCCTCTGTATGTATATATATATATATATATATATATATGTATCTGTGCATCTGTATACCTGTATCTGTGTATATGCATCTGTATCTCTGTATTTGTGTAAGTCTATGTATCTGCGTCAGTGTTCCAGAAGCGGTGTTGACTTCTCTGTGATCAGGACCTTAGGTATAGGGTTGTGTCAATGCCCTTTGCAATTGTAATTTACATTTCTGTGATGGCAGCCTAATGCAGAAAAGCACATTTATATTTGAGAGCAACATATGCTTCCTTCAAAACCACATCTTTTCAATGTATTTGTCAAAAAAGACCATGCAAAACCACATGCTGCACACATTACAAAGACACGGCTGTGGAAGAAGAGAATATGGGTTCTGGACTGGCCTGTGAAAAACTAACACTTCATCTCCTCGTATCTTCAGTGCCAAAATGCTGATTAAGTGTTGTCAGAAGGAATGGCAACATTACAAAGTGGTAAATCGTTCCAACTTGTTTGGACTGGATGTATATTACCAAATGAAATTAAGTTGACCAGACCAAATGAAATATCTTAGGCTCATACTGTCTGCAATGAAATAAAAGTCATAGTAAATGTAAGAAACGCATGCATTTGCATTTTCCATATTATGCCAACTTTTTGGGATTGTACCATATTGGTTCCTTAAAGAACTGTTTAAAAGCTGTCACCTTAAATAACCTTTTCTCTAAATGAGATGTATGAGTGTGAAGAACATTTTGAAGGTCTGAAACCTACATGGCTCTTCACCAAGTAAAGGTTCTTCCCAAAACCTTTAGTTCAAGTGTAGATTCTTTAAACTTTAGAAACATCCTTCATGTTCAATTACAATACAGTGGTAACCCTACTTACGAGCATCCCTACTAACGAGTATTCCAGGTAATGAGTCGAGATCTCGGAATATTTTTGTTCCAGGTAACGAGTAATATTCCAGCTAACGAGTAGCGTACATTTCTTCAACTATGCCAAACCGCTAGGGGCGCTGCGGTCGTAGCATCCCCTAGATGCTACCGTAGAAGAAGAGGTCAGTCAATACAAAGTGAAAGTGGCTGTTGAAAGCGACGCTAAGGTAGCAAAAGGTAGTGAACAAGAAAGTTAGATACATTTTACTTTTACTTTTCATATGATAAGTGTAACCATGCAGCCGCCAGCCTACACGAGCACCGTCGTCGTCTCGTTTATGTTTTAAAAACCAATATAAACACATTATGTAGCATATTAAAGTATACTGTATATTGGCCGGCTGACACGGATTAACCAGTTTTACATGTATTCTTATGGGGAAAATGCATCCAGCTATCGAGCTCAGCTCCTGCACAGATTAAACTCGTAAGTAGGGTTACCACTGTATGCGTCTTTAAACATTTAAAAGGTTTTTAATGGAACCAAAAGTGTTTTTTTTCTATGGCATCAATGAAGTTTTATTTTTAGAAGTGTGTGCTGGACATTGATTTAAATTATTCCTTTAATTAACATTAAACTCACCGTTGAGGGTTTGGTTGCTGAGGCTGCGAGAGAGCAGTTTGAAATCGCGGAGTGGAGTAATGATGGCCATCACATTTCCGAGCATGCTTCCCATTCCCAACAGCAGCAGCATGAAGAAATAAAGCACTGACCACAGCTGGGCAGCAGGCATGTTCTTAATGGCCTCAGTGTACACAATGAAGGCTAGACCAGTACCTTCAACAGCCTGTGGAAGATATAATAAAATACTTTTGATGAAATGTTCCTTCTTAGTCAACAAAATTTTATTATTTTCTAAAAGCAGCTCTCTGACACCTTCACCCTCATTACCACTTTCTGCATCTTTAAGATTATTTCACATTCATTAAATCCTTACACATTTAATGAGTATTAATAACAATCTGTAATACTTGAACTTTACCGTGTCTAATTCTGTCTCCAGACTGCAGATTTCTAATCTGGAGGAAATCAGAGCAATCTGATCCGGATGAGTCTGATTTAGCTTTGAAATCCAGACGCTCACATTTTCCTTAACGATCAAATCTTCAGCCAAATCAAAGGAGTTCATCAACAACAGTCTCATCCTGCACAAAATTATCAATCTTAGCAACAAAATAAACATTAAACAATATTATTAAAATTAGGGGGGGTGTCAAAAATATTCTTAACTATTAAGGGGCTGCTGCAGAAAAAGTTTGGGAACCACTGCCCTATGTGGTTAGTCTTTTGTCTGCCTGCTAAGGTGCACCTAGGTGATTTCTATGGCCTGTGAAGTATTAATAAAAATAATATTCAAAATACCTGTTGGATAATAACAGTGTTGAGCATAGCTTAATAATTATCTTACCTCTCTAAGCAGCTCTCATAGTTGAAGGTGGCCTTAAAGCCATAGATAGAGAAAGTAACAATGCTGGCAAAGATGGACGTTCCACTGTTGATGAGGGCCACAGTGACCGCCTGTTTCTCAAAATTGTTGTTGTGATGATTGTAACTGGCAAATGCGATGAGGGAACCAAAGCCAAGGCCGAGAGAGAAGAAAATCTGAGTAGCAGCGTTAATCCACGTCTGAGGATTCAACAGTTGTTCCAACTACAAAAACAGATCCAAAAACTCAGTCAGATTCACCCAACACTCCTTTTCCAACATTTAAACACCTTCATTCTCAGAGATAAGGTGCTGTTCAGAACCTAATGTTCCTGATGTTTCCTCGCAGATAGCAGCCGATTTTAGAGCAAATATGGCCCAATTAAGTCACTTACATAGTTATAGCGAGTATATTTTGGGCCTAAAGGGTCCAGTTGTCAAAGTCATGTTTAAGGTATATACAACCATGTGAAATAATTTCAATTTTGGACCAAAGCTGTATTATCCCTGAGTTATGGTTTAATTGTGGTTAAACTGAGGCCAGAATTGGGGGTCATTAGAGGGCCTGCCAGGCATGGAACAATTCAGTAATGATGATAACTCCCAATACCAAGTTTATAAATGTGTTTCTCAATGTTAAACAATCCAGAATATTCTAAGACATGAAGCTTACCTTTGGTGTAAACATGTACATCACACCATTCAGAGCTCCATGCAGAGTGACTCCGCGGATCAGATAAATGATAAGAACCACATACGGAAACGTGGCTGTAAAGTAAACAACCTAAAGATCACAAAGTAAACAATAAACACCCAAAACACCAAAAACACCATCATTTTCTACTAGTTATATTTTCACCTAATTACTTTACTTCTGCATCATGAAAATTTAAATCTAGTAAAAATATAAAATGTTATTTAGTAATGAGGGGAAAGCAATACTGGAATTATATTTAATCAGTTTTTTTAAAGCATTTCTCCTCCAAACTTTACTAGTGTACAGAAGTCAAGACTGAAGTAATCACTGTGTTTATTGCATCAGGTTTAATAACTGTATAATACTGTAACACTAACACAGATCAGAGCAATATTACTTCTCAACTAAACTCAAACAGCAGAATGCTAATGCTAATGCTAAAGCCTGTTGAAAGTGAATAATTTTATATTTGAGAGGCATTTGGACTTTTATTGGTCTGGCTTTGATTAAAAGGTTTGAGTACTTTTCCTGTGGATTTGACCCCTCTGACGATGAAGAGATAAACGATTAGCCAGGCTAACAGAAGACACAGCGCCTGACCCATGTGAATGCCACCATTTTCATTGATGGACGGTGAAATGTTCAACGTCTCTCGAAAGAAAAAATACTGTGTCGGTGTGGCGACCTCACATTCCTCCAGAAAGGCAGTCCTGTTACTGTTTACCGGACACTGTGACCACGGAAGCACAGCCTGTAAATAAGTCATACACATAAATAAACGTAACATTTTTCTGTATTGTACAGTATCTAATAATTTAAGATACTGGATTTCTTTCTTTTTTTCACAAGCTCTAAGCTGACATTAAGATGTAAAAGGTTTTAAATATGTAATGAATGTGTATGAATATGTAATGAATATAAAATATATGATATATGAAGACAATACAGTGGCCGACGCAGACTGTGGGACACAAGGGAACATTTAAGTCAAACATAATCACATGAGATGGGGAACCAGGGCTGTGGAATCAAGAGACACAGGTGGGCACAATGACTAGACATGAAGGGGCATGATGTGGGTGAAGACATGACGTAGCACATAAACAAGCATGTGAACGAGACTGTGATGGGAGGTTTCACAACAGTTTACCTTTTTAAATGAAATTATAAACTTTTTCGCAATATTCACACATTTTTAAACACACAGGTCATGTGAAAGGGGCATTTTCAGAGAGGTTGATATTGTTAATCTGAGAAAATAACAAATATTTTCCATAAGAACAATAATAGAAAAGTTATTATCTTAGACTGACCTGAAATGAATGGAAGAGATACCAGAAGCTCCAGGCATTGATCACATTGTAATACAGACACAGATACAGAGACGTCACTACACTGGCAAATCCTGCAGGAAGTAGAGCGAAATACCTTACCACCATATTACCAAACTACAGGCCAATATTCACATCTATTTTATTTTGAATGCCTTAAATTCTAAATAACTATTTAAAGTCTTAACTGTGAATGTATTTATGATTTTATTCACTTTAAATCTCACATTTACACTCTACATTATACATATCAGACGAGTCAAGATCATTTATATATGTCACGACTGCACAGTAAATAAACCAAATTAAATAATGACAGAAACAAATGATGGTATAGTCAAGAAGATGATTTAAATGCCTGGAAAATAATTTTTAAGTTAATCTTAAAGAGCATATACAACCTATGTATCTGTCCACTGGTGGACTCGGTGATGAGGGGTGGTGTTTGTGCACCTATGGTTGAAAAAACATTGCCAAATTGCAGGCTAGAATGGCAAAAATTGCCCAGTTAGCGGCCCTTCACATGGGAAAAAATTATTGAGTGACCCCTTTTTACAATAAATTATGATGGTGTGCCCTCTAGAACAAGAAAGGTTATTTGGTTGCCTTTCCAATAGAAATTAAGTGTCCTCTACTGCACCCCTACTAGTCAGTGTCTCAAAGTGAACCCTGTTCAGTAGAGAAAATTTGATGCAGTGCTGTATAGGGTTCTCCTATAAATGTACATGATGAAGTGCCTGGGTAGATTCCCCTCTAATTGAAAACTGCCTCGCCAGTGTGAAAAATGTGCCCTTTTAATTTTTTGCGAACCTGCCCTGTGGAGGTTGAGACAGGGAGGTTGGGGGAAGGAATGGTGGCAAAAACTAATGCTAGCTTAATGTTAAACAGAACTAACAAGCTCGATTGCATTGTTCTTTTGATATTTTCAGTTCAATAATCCATAAGTGCTAAACCATCAGTCTAACAAGCACAACAGCTAAATGTTAATGCTAACTAGAGTGGAACTATGAAGCTTGTAATGCTAGCACTGGCTTAGGTCACAAGCTAGCAGTTCAAAACAGAACATGTTGAAATCTAACTTTTTGTCAGCACAGAACAAGTCACTTGACTTCACTCTCAGTTTTGAGGGTTTATCTACTTCAGCAAAGTGTAGCTAAAAGTAGCTAAATCCTCTTTGTTTTTTTTCTATTGTTCCCTCAGGCTTAGCCAGATGAAAGTTGGCAAAGCCTATTTACACATCACATTCTGATTTTCAATAATTTTATTACTATTTGTCATGAATTTGAGCTTTAGTTCAATTGTATTTTCAAAATTCTGCAGAGAAGAAACAGTAAATGACAGATTACTGAAAATCAACAGTACAAATGACACTACCACAATATAACAATCAAATAGGGTGACCAGATTTGAGGTGAAGAAAAAGAGGACACATTAGCCTGTGGGGGGGGGGGGGGGTTGTTGGGCGTATAATGTATTACATGTTCAAATAAATTTTTTTTTGGTGCTTGAACACAAATTTTATTATTTCATTATTAATAAATATTGACAAATTATGATTTCTATTTTAGAGATAGATAAGTACTTTATTAATCCCTTGCGGGAAATTCAGGTGAATAGGTTTTATTAATAATTACTAGTTAATATTAATAATATACTAATAATAACTATTAAACGTTAATGCATTATTACATATTATTTATAAATAATAAACTGTTAAAAGCATGTAGCATAAAATTATCACCCAATCCTTTTCAGTCAACTTCAATTCAGCTCATTATCACCAATGTTACACATATGTCTGGACTGTATGGTCAATAGATCTTATTTGACAAAATTATACATCATTTTTTAGTAAAAATAAGCAGATATTCTGAATTATTTTGATAATAGTTACTCTTAGAGGCATGTAAATAGATGGCTTATCACAGACTGGTAGACACACACACACACAGACACACACTCAAATGTAAAAATTAATGAATTTTAATATGAAACCGCTGATATTAAAATAGTTCTCTTAGTTTGTGAACGAAACGCGTCTCGAATACTACAAAAACCTGAACATCTGTTTTAAGTCTCAAAAAGAGGACATGTCCAGGTAAAAGAGGACGTCTGGTCACCCTAAATCAAATTATCCCAAAGGTAAAACAATGGAGGACTGTTCTAAAGTTTTGGTGCAACCACAGTGAAATTTCAACCTGTTAAACTTTAACTGGGAGCATGGAATGACTAAGAGAACTGGTTTGAGCAATACAATGTTCCAGATAAAGAGTGAACACAGAGAAAGTTAGAGATGTAGCAAGATGCCAAGTTGTGTGAGGCCATAAAACCAAACAAAGCTTAAAAGTGCAGGGAGGCAAGTACAGCAGTGATGCTCTCTTCTCTTTGTCCCTGTCAGAAACTTTGCAGAAGTGTTCTGGACCAACTACATGAAATGCTGGACAGATTAATGCATAAATTACAGTTGATGAAAACCTCGAAGGAAACAGTAAAAGAAAGGTAGAAGAAACCACTTCGAACAATGTTATTTGCTTCTCAAATGTGGGGTCACCAGGGAGCAATAAAAATGACAGAACTGAAACATGTTTGAACTTTGTACATCATGTAAGTCAAGTCAAGTGGCTTTTATTGTCATTACATCTGAGTACAGGTACACAGTGCAATGAAATTACGTTCCTCCAACTGAACTGAATGTACTACATGTTT
>BRDA01013111.1:0-12463 GCA_036984385.1 Crenuchus spilurus | reverse complement strand
ATATATATATATATATATATGAGTTGATAGTTATAACCCCAGATAGCCAGCGTTATTTAGTATTAGTCGGCTCTGCTTGCTATGGCTAACTTGTTAGCGTACATCAACGAGGGTCCGAAAGCTAGAGTAACATCATTAGATAACGACCGTTATGGGCTTTTAGTTTCTGCACAAGCACCTCCTCTACCCTTCCCCTATGTGTGTGCGCGTCTCTCCCCACACGAACCTCCTCTACCCTTTCCCTATGTGTGTGTGCGTCTCTCCCCACAAGCACCTCCTTTACCCTTTCCCTATGTGTGTGCGCATCTCTCCCCACACGTGTGAGTGTGTCTAACTGAATGGGTAAATAAACTTAAACAATAAATATCTATAATCTGAATATCTGTCTAAATATCTGTTTTAGGAATGTCTAAAGATTGTGAAACAAGTTAGTTATAGAGCCATGTACTAGGGGTGTAACGATTCATCTACTACATCGATGTATCAATTTATATTCCAACTACATCGATCTGTGCTCGGCAAGTTGGCCTTCCGGATGACATATCGATCTAACATCGTTTTAAAAGGTAATCAATTGATTGTATCGATACTAGGAAATAGCGCATTGGTTTTAAGCACGGCAGACTTTATATGGATGTGTGTGGTTTTTATTTTTTTTAAAAGCACTTAATGATAAAGACATTAAACATTACTCGATTCAGTCTGCCTGTCTGTGACGTCATCGCCATGCGCCAGCAGACAACAAAGCACATGGCATGGCGGATGGTAGAGAAGAAGCCGGCGAGCGAGAAATTATCAAGCTACCATTGCGGTCCAGTGTGGAAACACTTTGGCTTTTGCAAAAGTGGAGATGTTCTAAATAAGTCGCTCGCTGTTTGTAAGCGAGGATTGCAGTGCTGAAGATGCTGCTTCAGACAGAGGGTCCCACTGCTAGGGGAATCAAAACATTCCATGAGACAATGTTGCAGAGCTTGGAGAAGAGATTCTCCAAGATTGAGGAGACCAAATGTTTGGTGTTGGCAACAGTGCTGGATCCTCGATATAAGGGCCATGTGTTTGCAGCAGAGGGCACAATGCAAAACAATGGCTAAAATAGGAACAAGAAGTTACCTGTGATTCTGACAAACAAGTGACCACTGAGGATCAAAGATTGGAGTCCAAACGAATGAGGATGGAGGAGAAGAAACCCTCTGGTCTTGTTGACCAAATGTTCGCAAACATTCTTGGGACTCAGAGTCATTGTAAGGAGGACCGCGAGGACATCTTTGATGAACTTAACCATTACCTCCGAGAGCCGGTAACTGACAAAGACTGGTCAGCCACTGGAATGGTGGAAACAGAACAGTACCCATCTAAGCCTTCTTGCACCACTGGCAAGAAAATATCTGTCTTCCACCTTCCTCTGCTCCCAGTGAGAGAATTTTAAGTGAGATTGGGACCATTTATGAGAAAAAAAAAAGAACAGGCTCACTGGAGAAAATGCAGAGAAACTTTGTTTCCTGCATTACAACTTGCTGCTTTTGACTGGGACTATTACAAAATATTGCCATTTTATTTCAAGACTGGAAACAGTTTCCTACAATTTGCGGTTTACAACCTTTTTTTTCCCAAAATATTTCACTTTAACTATATAATGTTTTATTCTGAAATATTTTTGTTAATACACAATGCACACACAGTTTGGTGCTTAAATAATGGCTCCTAAGTTCTTCTATGTGCAACTGTCTTCACTAAGCATGTTTGTTTATTGTTAAAATCAAAAAGATACTGCTATCTGCTTGTATATGTTAAGTGCACTGAAACCTTAATAACTTGTATTTTATTTAAAGTTTTTGTTTTATTTATTAAATTTTTTGAACGGCCAAAAGAGCAAACAAGAATATACAGTTATAAATAAATGTTTATTTAAGATCATTAATTCTGTTTTATTGTATTATTTTTATTATTATTATTATTGTTGTATTTTTTAGTTGTAAAAAAATTATATCGGCTTTGTATATCGGACATCGGCCACTTCTTTCGTCTAAATATCGGTATAGGCCATTAAAAAACTCATATCGGTCGATCACTAGTTCTGAGTTTGCACAGCATTAATGTGATGCTGACAGTGGGGAAGAGAGGAGATGACAGGAAAACCAGTTAAAACCACATGATACATTTATTTATCACAGGACTGCTGGTACATAGACTAGTCACCTTTAATTAATGACAAAAACAAGATGCAGTCATGGGTGTTTTATGGGGACTTAATCTAGTGATATGAGGAACAGGTGGAAACAATCACAGGAAATGACAGGACAGGGCTTGAATGTGAGACATGACAACCAAGACGGCCATGGCTTGGATCAGTCACTGCTGGGGGCATGACATAGCCAAGAGAGAGAGACCCAGAGAGAAAAAAAACATACAAACACAGACAAGACAGGCAAGGCAGAACACAGCGTCCCAATAATCCTGGGTCCATATCGGACCCACAGCCATGTTCCAGGCTATGGGCCGATGATTGTGGATGGGCTGTGCAGTAGGCAATTGGGGGACTGAGCCCGTGACAGGAGGTATGGCCCACGTGGCCTGGGAGCATAGAAGAGCAGCTCTCCTGGATGCTTTGGTGCGGGAAGGAACGGAGGGCGGAGCTTCCATGCAAGCAGGAGCAGAGGGCAGAGCCTCCGCACAGGCAGGCGCAGAGGAGACCTCCTGTGGTGCAGGCTGGCAAGCATGCACAGCCACTGGAGCAGGCTGGAGTGTGCTACGCTGAGCAGGGGACGCCAGACTCCTCAACCAATCGGATGGACAGCAAGGATTCTGTGACAGAAGAGGTGGAGGACGTGACCTCCCTAAATGCTATATCGGCCGGCTGATATATTGGTCGGGCTCTACTATTAATGTCATTAATGATAATTCTGAAAAAAAAGGATTGTCTAACTTTCCTAATAATTGTATTATCACTCTGCTTTTTTGAAAAATTGTCAAGATGCAGATTATTTTTATGCCGTCTGCATTCGGCCTTCCAATATTTTCTCTTTTCAAGCTGAACTTCAGGGACATTTCTCCATGGTGCTTTATGTAGACATAGTAGGTTTTTTACCTCAAACTAGTGTAATCATCTCTAACACAAACCATTTTAGAGTTGAAGGTTTGATTTGTAGAGAGGTCCAACTATCAAAGGAAGCACATTAAAGAGCAACATCCTTAACAGAAGCCGATAGGTTTAGATACAACAATATGATGGATCACTTGTGAGTTGTGCTGTCATTTGGAAAATTCAAATGAACCTTGATATGGTTTCTCTCCTGTGTGAATACGCTGGTGTTTTATGAGGTTACTCTTTTGACGAAAACTCTTCCCACACTCTGTACACTGATATGGTTTCTCTCCTTTGTGAATACCCTGGTGTTTTAGGAGATTACCCTTTAGAGTAAAACTCTTCCCACACTCTGTACAATAATATGGTTTCTCTCCTGTGTGAATAAGCTGGTGTTTTAAGAGATCACTCTGTTGGTTAAAACACTTCCCACAGCCTGAACATTGATATGGTTTCTCTCCTGTGTGAATACGATGGTGTTTTAGGAGATTACTCTGTTGAGTAAAACTCTTCCCACACTCTGTACAGTAGTATGGTTTCTCTCCTGTGTGAACACGTTGGTGTTTTAAGAGATCACTCTGTTGGTTAAAACACTTCCCACAGTCTGAACAGTGATATGGTTTATCTCCTGTATGAATACGGAGGTGTACTTTGAGATTACTCTGGTCAGCAAAACTCTTTCCACACTCTGTACAGTAATATGGTTTCTCTCCTGTGTGAATACGCTGGTGTTTTAGGTGATGGCTTTTTTTAATAAAACTCTTCCCACACTCTGTACACTGATATGGTTTCTCTCCTGTGTGAGTACGCTGGTGTACTTTGAGATTATTCTGCAAAGCAAAACTTTTTCCACACTCTGAACAGTAATATGGTTTCTCTCCTGTGTGAATACGCTGGTGTCGTTGGAGATTACCCTGTAGAGTAAAACTCTTCCCACACTCTGTACACTGATATGGTTTCTCTCCTGTGTGAATAAGCTGGTGTTGCTGGAAAGTACTCTGTAGAGTAAAACTCTTCCAACACTCTGTGCAGTAATATGGTTTCTCTCCTGTGTGAATAAGCTGGTGTCGCTGGAGAGTACTCTTTAAAGTAAAACTCTTCCCACACACTGTGCAGTAATATGGTTTCTCTCCTGTATGAATATGCTGGTGTTCGTGGAGATGACTTTGCCGATTAAAACTCCTCCCACACTCTGTACACTGATATGGTTTCACTCCTGTGTGAATACGCTGGTGTCGCTGAAGCGCACTCTGTACAGTAAAACTCTTCCCACACTCTGTACACTGATATGGTTTCTCTCCT
The DNA here is from genome assembly GCA_036984385.1 of Crenuchus spilurus. Lineage (NCBI taxonomy): Eukaryota > Metazoa > Chordata > Actinopteri > Characiformes > Crenuchidae > Crenuchus > Crenuchus spilurus. The sequence goes on along the minus strand of BRDA01013111.1, from coordinate 8,079 downwards.
GTGTGAATACGTTGGTGTCGCTGGAGACTACCCTGTTGATTAAAACACTTCCCACATTCTGAACACTGATATGGTTTCTCTCCTGTATGAATACGCTGGTGTTGCTGTAGATGACCTTTTTGAATAAAACTCTTCCCACACTCTGTACACTGATGTTTGCCTGTTGTTTCTGTGTTTTCCTGCATTTGTCTGTGACATGTATCAGAATGAAGAGTATCAGATGATGTTTGAGTATCAGAAGTTCTTCTGAATGCCATATTCTCTTCTTTGATCTCCACTGATTTCAGCATGGTGATGTATTCAAGAGTGAATCTGTAGTATCTCCTGAGGTCTTTGTGGAAGATGACAAGATTTTCAACAGGATGTTAATTCCTGCAGAAGAAAAGAATGTAAAATTCAGTTGTAATAAACAAAGATAGTTTGGTCACTGTCTGGATGTGTAAGCAAATGTTTTAGGACAATCAAATATCAGAGGTTATTTCTTAAGTCTTTGGACCAGTGAGAAATGTACAAACCCCATTTCCATGTCAGGGCACTTTTTAAAAATGTAATAAAAACTGAAATTTGTAATTTGTTAATATACTTCAACCATTCCTTGACAGGCAAAAGCACAAAGAATATATTTTATGAGCTTTCAATTACATCCTTCAGTCTAATTATTAAATTTAAAAAATGTAGAAATTGACACCTGCAACAATAAATAAATAAATAATAAAACTACAGAACAGAGTTGGATTTATTACTGATTATAATAAACTTTTTTATTATAACTTTTAATTGTTTGGGAATTGGAGATACTATATGCTACAGTTTTGTAAGTGGAATTTTTGTCCATTCTTGCTGTGAAAAACACTTGAGCTGCACAACAGTACATGGTCACCATTGTCCCACTGTTCTTGGCCTGATGCTCCAGACATTTTCAACAGAAGATGGATCTGGAGTGCAGGCATGTCAGTCAACTCATACAATCTATGTCTATGAAGCCACACTGTTGTAACTGGTGCAGAATGAGGTCTGATATTATACTGCTTAGTATATTAAGGCAGTATATGTATCTCCAAAATAACAATATAGGCCTCCACATACCTTCAAAGATACACTGTAAAAGGTAACACTAAAACTTACTCAAATAACACTAGTGTAGTTTACTTATTTCATACTCCCCTAGTGATTTAACTCGTGTAATTTTAATAAGGTTCTCGTTTTGGATGAAAACCTTCCAAAACTAAATACACTTGAGTAAACTACACTAGACATTTTTGAGTTCTGCACTGTGCATGCATGGAGGAGCTGGGCGGGAGAACTTTCCAGACCTACACAGAAGACCTTCTTCTGAACTTTAGCTAGGTAAGTTCAACTTTAATACCAATTATTTGCTTGCTTAATTGTTTACTATGGTTTAGTAAGTCATTATTACATTTCCCCAGGCCATATGTTCTGTTAAAAGTGATAACTGCCGTCTATTAAGTAGAAATACTTGAGAGTAAGTTTTAATCGCTTCTTGGCCTTTTGGCTAAGATCAAGTGTAGTATCTACATCCATTGACTTTTCAGGGGTGATCCTACAGCTTGGTGCTGGAGGGAAGAGGAGAGAACCACCCCTGAAGACCTCACTGAAGATCTGGGTATCACACCTGAGGACTTATTTGAGCAAACTTAACCAAAGATCTCGGCGAAAGGGACCGGCATCGCCGAAGGAGGATTCGCCTTGCTCTGGCTTTTAGTCAGGTTGGATCCCCCAGGATATCTCCTCCTCTGGGATCTAGTGCCAGGGCAGGTGGAGGCCTGCCCCGCAGCATACACTTTCTTTTAAAAATATTTTTAAGTGGCTTAAATGTGGAATTTATTTATATTATTTTTGGGTAACTTTATGTATTTATATAGGCTGAGGTGCTCCGAATGGTATTTGTTTAAAATAAACCAAAAGTACTACTGACTAATAATTCTTTGTTGTGCTTACTTTATTTTTCTAAGGCAATCAGTTTCCTAAATTTTATTAAGTAAACTGGACCCTTGTGAAATTATGTTAACTTAGGTAATATAAGTTGGCAGTACTTAAAAATGCCAACTTACATCTATATACTATTTTGTCAGAACAACTCAAATCAATTGAGTAAATACAGTTGTGTTTTAAGTACACTTAAATGATAGACATTAAGTAAACCTAACTTGAAAATAATAGTTATATTTACTTAACTATTTCAAGGCAACCAGTTTCCTAAATTCCTTTAAGTAAGATTAACTTATCAGATTTTACAGTGTATGTAGATCACCCATGCCATGGGCATGCCACCCCCTTTCCCATCACAGATGCTGGTTTTTTGTACTTTTTGTTAAGGGTTTGAATGGTCTTTTTCATGGCAAGTACTTGTAATCTGATGTCTGTTTTTCACAAAAGCAAGCTGAAATGTGGACTTGTCTGACCACAGAACATGTCCACCATATGTCAGTCCATCTCCGATGACTTCAGGTGCAGAGAACTCACCAGCACTTCTGCATTAAATTAAGATAAAGTTTTCTCTACTTCAACCTCCCTCTCCAGTAGTTTCCTCCTCCTCTGAAAAATGTTCTGCTTTTCCCAGATTCTTCCAGGATAAAATTGGTTATTTTATAAAGATTTCCACCAATTTCCATTCTTACCAACTTGACCCTGCTATATCCTCACTCCTGAAGCTCGGTCCCTCCCACATTTCAACTCCCACCGAGTTGATAGTTATAACCCCAGATAGCCAGCGTTATTTAGTATTAGTCGGCTCTGCTTGCTATGGCTAACTTGTTAGCTTACATCAACGGGGGTCCGAAAGCTAGAGTAACATCATTAGGAAACGAGAGTTATGGGCTTTTAGTTTCTGCACAAGCACCTCCTCTACCCTTCCCTTATGTGTGTGTGTGCGTCTCTCCCCACATGCACCTCCTCTACCCTTCCTCTATGTGTGTGTGCATCTCTCCCCACACACACCTCCTTTACCCTTTCCCTATGTGTGGGTGTCTTTTTCCCCACACGTGTGAGTGTGTCTAACTGAATGGGTAAATAAACTTAAACAATAAATATCTATAATCTGAATATCTGTGTAAATATCTGTTTTAGGAATGTCTTGGGAAGATTGTGAAACAAGTAGTAATAGAGCCATGTACTGTAACTCCCATGCACCTTGTTAAAATAATGTAATATATTTTCAGTTATCATGGTCATCTTTTAATGGTAATAGTTTTTTTCTGCCATTGTAAATCACTAGCCAATTAAATGTATCAAGTATTGTTGCGTGTAGAATAATGCAGTTGAGTAATTTCTGACCATGGTGAACTCTGCTCTCTAGTCAAGATCTGAAAGTGTTGCTGAATGTATTTTTCTATTATCTTAATATATTTTTAAAATATCTTACTATAATGGCTATCCTCTGATAACCATGTATATTTAATTGTAATTTGTATGGAAAGAAGGATTTTTTTTTACCCAAATACTTACCCTCTATATTTCTGTTTTAATAATTTCAGATGGCTGGACAGAAATCTAATGTTCTGTGGCAGCATTTCACTGAGCCAGCACCAGGAAAGTGCAATATCTGCAGTGAATTGGTTCGCAAACATTCTTGGGACTCACAGTCATTGTAAGGAGGACCGCGAGGACATCTCTGATGAACTTAACCGTTACCTCCGGGAGCCGGTAACTGACAGAAAGACTGGTCAGCCACTGGAATGGTGGAAACAGAACAGTACCCATCTAAGCCTTTTTGCACCACTGGCAAGAAAATACCTCTGTCCTCCACCCTCCTCTGTTCCCAGTGAGAGAATTTTTAGTGAGATTGGGACCATTTATGAGAAAAAAAGGAACAGGCTCACTGGAGAAAATGCAGAGAAACTTTGTTTCCTGCATTACAACTTGCTGCTTTTAGACTGGGACTATTAAAAAATATTGCCATTTTATTTCAAGACTGGAAACGGTTTCCTACAATTTGCGGTTTATAACCTTTTTTTTCCCAAAATATTTCACTTTAACTATATAATTTTTTATTCAGAAATATTTTTGTTAATGCACAATGCACACACAGTTTGGTGCTTAAATAATGGCTCCTAAGTTCTTCTATGTGCAACTGTCTTCACTAAGCATGTTTGTTCATTGTTAAAAACAAAAAGATACTGCTATCTGCTTGTATATGTTAAGTGCACTGAAACCTTAATAATTTGTATTTTATTTAAAGTTTTTATTTTATTTATTTAATTTTTTGAACAGCCAAAAGAGCAAACAAGAATATACAGTTATAAATAAATGTTTATTTAAGATAATTAATTCTGTTTTGCTGTATTATTATTATTATTATTGTATTTTTTAGTTGTTAAAAAATGATATTATCGGCTTTGTATATCAGCCATCGGCCACTTCTTTCGTCTAAATATCGGTATCAGCATCGGCCATTAAAAAACCCATATCGGTCGATCACTAGCAATTTCTTTCAAAAATTCTTGAGAGGGTTGTTGCATCACAGTTACAAGATTTTCTGAACACTAATAAGCTTTTTCAGACTTTTCAGTCTGTTTTTCATCCAGTCCCTACACAAATGAAGCAGGAGCTTGGTCCACATTGCTGGCAGTAAGTCAGACTGGTTTCCAGTTGAGGTTGGTCTCTGACAGGGCTGCCCTCTGTGACCAATTCTGTTCATAATTTTTATGGACAGAATGTTTCGGTGTAGCCAAGTGGTGGAAAGTGTCCAGTTTGGTGACCTCAGGATTCCATGCCTGCTTTTTGCAGATGATGTGGTCCTGCTGGATTCATCAAACAAGGGCCTCCAGCTCTCACTGGACCAGTTTGCAGCTGAGGGTGAAGTGGTTGGGATGAGAATCAGTACCTCCAATTCCTAGACCACGGTACTCAGCCAGAAAAAAGTGGAGTGCTCTCTACAGGTTGGGAGGATGTCTTTGCCTCAAGTGGAGGAATTTAAGTTCGACAGGCAGATCAATTCAGCTTCCACAATGATGCGAACTCTGTACCAGTCTGTGTGTCAAAAGAATAAGATTGCAAATACAAGCGGCTGAAATGAGCTTTCTTCATAAGGTGTCTGGGCTCTCCCTTAGAGACAGAGTGAAGAGTTCAGACATCTGGTAAGGTTGCTTCCTGGACACCTCCTGGGTGAGGTGTTCCAGGCATGTCCAGTTGGGAGGAGACCCGAGGGAAGATTATATCTCTCAGCTTGCCTGGGAACGCCTTGGAATCCTCCCATGAATTGGAAGAGGTCACTGGGGTGAGGGATGCCTGGTCTACTTAGCTTGGGTTGTTACTAGTGATGGGCGGATGAAGCCTCACTGAAGCTTTTGAAGCTTCTTCCTGATTGTGCCAAAAAAGGTTAGAGGCATTGAAGCCTCAGAGAAGAGCGACATCTGGTGGCTGAAATAAATGATTACAGCCTGCACTTTACCACGAAGCAAATGAACCCTGTGAGATTTACTGGTCACTCAATATCTGTTCTGATCTGCTGATAACCATCTTTAATTATTAAAGTCATGCAATAAATACTTGGTTGTTGTCCTTATTGAGAGCCTCAATTAATATGTTTTTTTTATATGATTAGAAGAAATATTTTGTCATATTTGTCATCATGAGCTTTACTGCTTCTAAAATAGTCAGTAAGACATGGGATAGCGCCAAAACTTTGAAACAGTCCCGCCCATTTCCGGTGGTTCATTGACGTGTTCAAAGCTTCAAACGTCATAGTCACGTGATAGTAGTGACTTAAGTGCAAGCTCCGGTACACTGTGTCGAATCAGCACGTGTCGGAAAAGGTGACACAAGCTTCGGAGCCTCGGTGTCAAACCGCCCATCCCTAGTTGTTACCAAGGAACATGATGGATTGATGGATAGATTATAGTTTTAATTGCACAATTATTAAGGCAATCATTTTGATTGCACTACTTTTAGTTCCTCTTTTTAGACCACAAAACTAAATTTCATCAGCAAATTCCTTTACATACTAAAGAAACTGTTAATGTGTGGAAATGATCAAAATAAATTATTTTGTTTAGTTGAATTCATCATGCAACCTCCAAAAAATTACAAATACCAAATACCAAAAATTTTTTTTTACTTCAAAACCAACAAATAAAGCATGAAACATTTCTTTTTTGATAGCTTAGCTTTAAATATGAAACATCTCAAAATCATAAAAAAATAATTTAAATTAATGAAACATAAAAAAGCAATAAAAAATGGAATCAATGAATATTGAGAAATTTTGGGAACCCTCATAAATCCTAAGCAATTTTGTTTAGATGAAAAGAGAAAAGTGTCCAGAACATCAATGTAAACCTGTGCACTGATTGATGAAGTATTCATTACCAGCATTACCTTGGGGTAATGGGGGAGATAAACACTGCACTGCTGTTTTAGGCCCAGTCAGGATGCCAGGACAGGACAGCAAATTGTCTGACAGAAACCCTCCCTACACAAGCTGAAATAAGTCCAAAATATAAAGGGTTTAACAGAGGTGGTAAGTAAGTATAAGTACTTCATTACCGTACTTAACCCTCTGGAGTCTGAGGGTATTTCAGACACTCTGATGTAGTCTCTGACATGCCTTGACTTTTTTTTACACAGGCTTTTTGTTCAGCACAATCTCAGAAACAGCAGTGTCAAAACAGTGTCATAAATGTATATTTTGATGAAATCTGCTCTAAACTTAAACTTTCCAAAAACCTGTTTTCAGATGTGCTGATATATTATTAAAACACTCTAAACATTTCTAGCCAAGACTTTTGAGCTCAGAACTGAATAAACAGAGGTGTTACATGCACATTGGTCATTATAGTTTTTAAAAATTGTATGTGGCTTTACTTTTAAAGCTTAACTAATGTGAGGTGACACTCTGTTTTCCTCAACCGCTAAACCTACATTGAATATTCATAAGATAGGTGTGAAACACTGAGGTGAGAAGTCTTTGTTCAGTTCACATTCCATGGCCGGAAATCCAAACAATGATGTGGCCTGATTCTTGCAATTTATGCAAATATAAGACAAATATTGTGAGTTGGAGATTCATCAGATTGTGAAGGATTATAATTAGGGTTCTCGAAGTTAATGTGATAACACATTAATGTGATCTCAATTTAACGTGATAAAAAAAATAGTGCCATTAAAGCTAATTCTATTTGGCTCTACAAGTCATCCGTACTTTGTGTTGAGACTTGACCGTGTGTGGCATCATTAAAAGTAGAGGAATAAAGGCTGCTTTATATCTTCCGCATGGAGTGCTGCATAATGATGGCGTGATAACCTTTATTGACATTTTTCACTATACAGTTGAACCTTGACTTACGACTTTACTTTGTTCTGTGGCAGAGCTCGTAACTCATTGTGCTTGTATATAAAATTAAATTTCAACAGTAAAATGAATTTAAATGCTATTAACCTGTTATAGCAACCCAAAAACCACACACACACTGATATGCATTGTGTTTTAAATAAGAAAAATGTACTTTATAAATAAATAATGTTTAATAATACATAATAAAATGGAGTGTAAAGAAATAAACTGGTTTATTAAGTGTATTTATATTAAAGATCAGACAATCCCATTCACTGACTTTTGCCTTTTTCGCCACACTTTCCTCGCTTTCACTTTCAATAAAATCCTGTTCAAAGAGCAACAAGAATATAATATTTATGTAGGATGATACATGTATGTCACATTATTACTAATATTTAATAGTAATAAAAACATGTAACAAAATCATGAAGATGGCTAAAATTAATAATGCTAGTCACATGGATGTTTGTAATAGAAAATGTTTTCTGGTAATTGTGCGACGGTCCTTTAAACTATCAAATCAGTCAAAGTATGTAACTGAAGACAGAATGTGAGCTGAGCTCTGATCAGAAATGTAAGAGCTGAAATAAAATCAGTTGTAGGAGGTAAAAGTCATTAGAATATCAGACTTACAGTCAGTGAAGTAGTTTTAGTGCTGAACGCTGCTCGTACTAAAACAAATGTGTGTGTGAACAGCAGGACAAAAGAAGAAGAGCTGCCTGAATGATGGAACTGTACACAAACTTGGTCCAGGACGACCGGAGTGAAGAAGAGAGTTAGAAAAA
>BRDA01013110.1:10474-27406 GCA_036984385.1 Crenuchus spilurus | reverse complement strand
ATATATACACTGTATATTATATGTTATTGTGCATGTTTAGCACATACATACTTAAAATAGGTAGGCATTGATTATTTTCACAATCTCTCTTTTTTAAAAGCATAATTTGAACTCCAGACATGTCAAACATGTCAAGAACGCAGAAGTCTAATAATACATAACCCAGTCATTTCCATCAAAATCTATCAATAAAATGTCTCCCAATGCATTTCAGCCTCATTCGTATCTTAATTAAGGTCTCACAGACTAGTTGCTGTGATTATACGTTTTTGTGGGTTTGAAAAATGTCATACTGTGTCCTAAACTACATCAAATAGTCTGTGAGACTTTAGTTAAGGTCTGGATGTGGTTTGAGTGGGTTGGCAATGTAACATGTTAGCCAACAAAGAAGATAAAAACTCTTCCTGGATTCAAGCCACACTTTAGATAAGTCCTAGTGGCAGAAGCCACCAAGATGGGCTTAAATGTAGAAAAGGAGAGTGTTGATAGGGGAAAACAAAACAAAAAAACACAAGACTCCCTTAGGGAATTAAACGCACAATGCGCTGCCATGCAAATTACTGCCAATAAGGCTATGAAACATGTAAAACAGGCTACTGTAAAACAGTGAAATTCCCTATCAAACTTTACCAAACTTTACCTCTGAAAGCATGCATATCACTCAAACACATGCACACACATCTTGATTGTGTCAGGGAGGAGGTCTCACCTCTTTGTTATGTGCAATACCACCAATGATTAGCTTTGGGAAACATTCATGTCTCTTGATCACATGTATAGATCAAGTATACCATGAAATGAGCTCACCCTCCACCTGGTAAATTGTCTATAAGGATGGGCCTCAGAAAATTCATTCACTACCATCACAGGCACCCAGCTTTATTGGGAAAGTTACCAGGAGTTATGGGTTTATGAGCAAACCACTCATAAAGAGCACAAATACATTTATGGCATTTAGCAGAAGCTCTTTTTCATATCTCAGGCTCTGCATTAGATTAGATTAAATTCTTTATTGTTATTCCATGTCCTGACAATACAATTCAATTGCACTCCAAACCTGCTTCAGTCCATTAAAAAAATAAACCAACATGCATAAAAAGGGTCTTTAACAATTCAATTAAATTGTTACATTTGTAGGAGAATGTAGTGTTGTAGAGTCTTGCCCAAGGACTTATTTTGGTATAGTGTGGTGTGTTTACCCAGGCCAGGGAAAGAACTCCAGTTTGCCACATGTGAGGCAGTTTTGTTACCCACCTCACACAACATATCACATGCTAGAGATGTTTTTTAAACAGTCAGGGCTGAGGCCCTTAGAGAAAACCCACCATTAAAGTCGCCAACCCAAGTCAAGTCAATAGGCTTGTTCGACTTTACTCACAGACTGATCGGTGGCTGCCTTGGTGCGGTCAGTGTCAGTTGTGATGTTTGTTTCTGTTTATTATACAATATAAATTTCAAGTTCAAGTTCCAGTTTAATTGTCATTTCAATTATATCAGGACTGGCCAACCCACCACTCCTGAGCAGCATGCGGCTCTTATGTTCATATCGAAGTATGTGTTTGTGGGGTTTTTTAATGTGCGTATTCACTTTGCTTGAGTTCAATATGGTATTTTTGTCAAATGTGCATGTGCGTGACGTTTTTAACAGAGTGGGAGAGTTTATATTTTTTTGTTGAATGTAATGTCAAGCCATTCTGCCTTATATGTCAGGCATCAGCACATTTCAAAGCTCAAAGCTTCAGCGCCACTTCAGCTCACTCCATGCTAACATTGACCATAAATTTCCAAAAGAGACTGAACTTCACAAGCACAAGTTGGTCACTTTGAAAAGTCAGGCAGAAAAGCAGAAACAGGTTTTCCAAAAATGTACGAAGCGCTCAGAGACTGTAATGCTTGCATCATATCAACTGGCTTGAAACATTGCACAAGCTAAAAAGCCATACATTGAAGTGGAGTTCATTAAAAAATGCCTCGGTGACATTGTTGAAATCTTGTCTCTTGAAAACAACAAACTAAAACGCATGGCATCAGACGTCGCGACACTGTTGAACACAGAATATTGGACATTAACACGGCTATTGAATCATAGAATCATCATTGAATCTGCCCATACTGAAACTAACTGCAATAGCCAAGGATGGAGTGCCAGCCTTGATCAGATCTGAGAATGGGCATGTGGGGCTGTGCAAAGCTAACCAAACATTTCCTGAGTTTTGGAATTTCCACTGCATCATCCACAGGGAGCAATTCGTGTCTAAATAATTGAATTTAGACAACGTCATGAAACCTGTGATGGAAATAATCAACTACATCCGCACACATGCGCTTAACCACAAGCAATTCAAGAATCTCATCACTGAGCTGGACCAAGGATTCCAGGTGACCTGTCGCTGCGGTGCACTGTGAGGTGGCTGTCAAAAGGCCAGGTACTCTCTCGCTTCTTTGAGCTTTTGGATGCCGTGAATTAAAAGAAAAACGGTATTGTAAATTATTATATTTTTTTATCTCTGGACTTGGTTGAACTGACAGTTTGTGTGTCTGAGACAGTGCACACAATGTTCATTGTTGAAAATGACTGGCCTGTGCTCCATCAATTTCTGTCATTATCATGTTGGTGTGTGACATTTACAATAAATCTGGCTGAGCAGAGGTGTGTGTGTGTGTGTGTGTGTGTGTGTGTGTGTGTGTGTGTGAGAGAGAGAGAGAGAGAGAAAGGGATGGTTGATGTTCATGTGTGCTCATGTGTATGATGCAGTGGTGGACAAAGTATTGAACTCTAGTACGTTAAGTAAAAGTATTGATACTCATGGTCAAAATTTACTCAACTACAAGTAAAAGTTGCTCAGTCAAAACTTTACTTAAGTTAAACTACTGAAGTACTTACTTTTGAAAATACTCAAATATTCAAAAGTACATGCATTTAAAAATACTCAAGTATTCAAAAGTACAAATTATATTTTCTAATATCAGTACATTGCTGTACTGTTTTGAGTGCTTTTTTACAGAACCTTGTAACTTGCTGAAACCACCTGATGATGTATTGACATGCAGAATCACTCTGCAACAAAAGGTCTACACCACCTGTAAAACTTCAGCATAAAAATGCAATAAAAATAGGACAACCAATAAATAAATAAATAAATAAAATAAATTAATTAATACATTAATAATAATAATAATAATAATAATAATAATAATAATCATCATCATCATCATCATCATCATAATCATAATCATAAAAATAAAAATAAATGAGAGACTTTTCTCCTCACAAACAGTAACACTGGTAACTAAGAACTAGCATACTTAACACTGAAGCTTACAAAACAGTGAAGGCTATGATCTCTAGTACCATGATAGATTATTTACATTCAGTCTTAAACATACCCTACCACTCAAAAGTTTCAGAACACCTGAGTTTGTTTCCGTTTATTTTTTTCATTTAAGCTCTTGAGGTGAAGTAAATAACCTGAAATGGTACAAACTTCAATGAGTTTTAATGGTACAAAAGCAGGATTTTTAAAGTAAAAAAAAACTGGGGGGGGGGGGTATTATTAATTTTAAAACTAAAATTAGCATTTTTAATTAAATAGTTATTGACAAATTGGTTATTTGAGGCTATAAATCAATAAGTACAAGTATAATTATAAATTTTGCTACAAGATAAATAAATGATGAATAAAACTATTTGTGTTTATACAGAAACTTAATGTGACACTTTGTGGTCACCAGTGGGGATTTAAAGCAATGCTGACCTAACCTGCAACAATGATCAAGAATGTCTTGTTTAACTTGTCTTGTTTACCTAATATTATATTTAATGCAATATTATAGGTATTTCTATATCATCCAATTCATCAGGTACAATGAAAGTAAACACCGCAAGATTCACCACAGTTCACTTGGGTTACAGGTGGAGGCTGTCTGACTTGACAGCTGTTCTTTCTTTCGCCCCCAACCTGCACCCGGGTGCAAGGCAAGACGCAGTTCATCTCAAACAAGCCTATAGACTGCTCATGAAATACACTGGAGCACCTTTTAGTAAGCCATGTTTAGGCAATAACAGCCAATGACAGCAAACCAGAAGAGAGGAAACTGACCCTAGCAGTAGAAAGTGCAGGCCCTGCAGATGTTTTGGTGAATACTATGTTCTAGTGTTTGTTAGCAACATTGGATTCCCAGCTCACATTTTAAACTAACGCAAAATTTGAACTTCAAGTACGTCTTGGCTGATAGAATATGGGAGAAGTGGGACATAGTGTAAATATAATTTCTGGTTTAAACACTCTTTTAACACACAATTAAAACACTAATACATTAGCAAAAATCAAAGTAGCATAATTGTTTTTTTATGAAGGACTTTGTCTGCATTCACTCAACGCCTAACAGCCACTTGATTTTCCACACAATGTTGCCAAAAATCTTTTTCAGAGTTTTGATTGACTGAAGTGTTTTGTTGGTGCTAAGAGCAGGCACAGCATTAGTTAGGCTACATTTAATTCAGTCTGCATGAAGTGCTAATACAGGATGAAGGGACTGGTCCAGACTGCTGCTCTGCCTACCTGTTATATGAAGCACTCCAACATTAAATCGTTTTTAATTAAATTAGATTAGCAAACAGGAAATGTATTTGCCAGAAGTAATGAATGCCCCCAGCAGGAACTGCCCACCACTTGCTGGCCTTTAGTCACCTCTTTCAAAATTGCAAATGGATTATATCCCATAATTTTGGCCAGAGCTACAATGTCTAAATTTTATTATATTTATATGGCGACAAAGTCCTCATTACATTGAGTTATTGAGCTCAAAACATTATAACGCCTGCACAATGTAACATGCTAAATCCACTGAAGCTAAGAAGATCAAGGTTGGATGGATGGGAGACCTCCATATGGCTGCTGGAAGTGTTGTTGGTGAGTCAACAGGATGCACTATTCCTGTGTTCTATGTGGTTCCCACTACACTAGTTCAGTGACTGAGATACTGTACTGTATAAACAGTATAATCAATTTTCTGCTACCAATTATCTTCAAAAACTGCTTAACAGGTAATGCGTCATGAGCATTCTGGTATAGACTGACTGCCATCAAATGACGCAGGTGGATGCTGTACATTGGTGGTGGTCAGTGGTCAAATTGTAGAAATAATTCAGAGTGGACAATCATTTTCACCTGAGGTGGTGTTCAGCCTTGGATGTATCTAGTGCCTCACCCAAGAATTCATTTTATTTCAATAGTTGTCACAATCGCTGGGGTAGGAGGAGACAGAAAACAGCAGGATCCCAAAACAAGGCTTTTATTAACAAAACAAACCAACTGTGGCTGTGACAAAACTTAGACATACATGACCTGAAGACATTCATGACGTGGTGACAAACATACATGACCTGGTTGACGTACAATGCTAGGAAGACCATACATAACACAGTTGACATTACAATGACAAATGATAACTGAAACACAGAGGGAAGGCTTTATATGTACATATATTGATTGACATCAGGGCAGGGCTGTGATCTGACAAGACACGGGTGCTAACAATGAAACAAGACGTGACATGATGGGACTGGGGGTAGAGCCAAGATGTGGACATAAACAATTATAAACATGGTGAAACATAAACACACCAAAACAAGTGGAGACAAAGTGAGATATGGGTAAACGTAACCAAACACAAAGCACGTGACAGGGTAGAGATGGCGCCAGGGACATGCAGCAGCGGGAAGTTCACAATAGTCTTAATTCTTTACATTTCATTTGGCCTGTATTGCCACACAACAAGAATCTTCAACCATAAGATATATAGACAGACAGCTAAAAGCCCAGTGCGCCTTTTAGAGATTATAAACTACAGTCTGGTGTTTTGTTATTTCCAGACTTATCTCTGTGTTTATTCCTGGTTATCAAACATATTTATTTTCTTTGTTAAAGAAACACAGCAGATCCTGCTGTATGGTTCTCTTTACCATGTCTGAACCTGAACTACTGTGCCCCCATGTGCTGAACCAAATGAATCCACTGGGGAGGAAAGTGTTCAGATCATGCTCAAGAAATGGTCCAAAAAATGTCCCAATAGGCAGTAAGAATAATTTCAACCAAATCAAGGAAAATTAATTAAGACACAAGCACTAGGTAGAACATGCATCTATCCATTATAACACTCGCTTAATTCTTATCAGGGTCGTGGTTAGTTCCCTACCCCATCACTGGGCACAGGGCAGGGCATTACACTTTTCAACTAAGCCCAGGACAGGGCGCCAATCCGTCGCTGGGTGCACACACACACACACACAGACACACACACAGACAGACTCAATCAACCTGACCTCCATGTTTTTGGACTGTGGGAGGAAACCGGAGTCCTCGGAGGAAACCCTTGCAGACACGGGGAGATCATGGAAACTCTGCTCAGATGGGGACTCAAACCCAAGACCTCAGCGCTGAGAGGCAAGCATACTAACCACCAATTCACTGTGCTGCCCCATGTTATTTAAAAGTACTGTATTTTGGTGTACAGTTATTCTACACAAGAAGAGCATTACGAGCCCTCTTACTGAACTTTGCATATGTAAAATCTATTAAAATGAGCCCATCATTCTGTCGTTGGGTCATTTTACCCCACCACGACTATAATAAAAATTTTACATGTTTGAGAAACTCAAAATGTGAAAAGATGAGTCAACCTTTTAAGAGAGAGAGAGGGAAGAGACAAGGTGAGGAGGTGAGATCACACTGAGATGTCCTCTTCCCTAAGTTAACACAAACTTCATGAAAGCAATTATACCTTTATGCAAATTATATGTAAATCAAACAGAGCATCACTGGATATTGTTTACAATATGACTACATCAGTGGGTCTAGTTAACATCTTGATGTTCACCTCTGGTGTTTACAACATATGTGGTCTAATGGTCATATAACACATCCTGATGACCACCTTCAGCAGAGCCTGAACTCCAAGACCTTGTCACTGTGCCAAACGTAAAGAGAGCAGATGTTAAGAGCACATGTCCCTCTAAATGATTAATAATAAAATGTTGTAACACATTTAATGAGAATGTCTCCCATCACCCCTTCACTGTCTAATGCTTCCATTTGTTTTGATTGTTAACAGAGATGCAATGCAAGGAGGAAGCTGTTTCATAGAAAAAAAAATCTAGTAACTTCGTCTGTATGGAGATGAGATGCAGTGATGAGTTTTAGGTCTGTCATCAGTAATGAAATCTGGTGCACTGGCATGATTTTAATATTGAAGAAGCTATGTGCATATAGATATAGATTACGATGCAATATATGAATTTTCACCATTAATCTACCCTATATGGTAGAAGTGCCTGTCTTGTAGGTCCAACAGCTAATCTTTAGCCTTTTATAGACATAACAGATCTTCAGTGGTCAGCTCCTGAGCATAGAGATGTTAGATTCAACTTTTGCCAACGGAATATGACCTCCTCATTAAACCCATCCACACACCAGCCCTATACACGGAGCCTGGGGAGCAGTTGTTGGTTAGGTACCTTGCTTCACTTCACGCGCCCAGGGATCAAACCGGCGACCGCTAACCACTAGGACACGGCTGCCTCCCAAGCTCTTAGCTGGATATTTTTGGGTGGACACCAGCTGTTCTGTGTTCAGATGACCCAATGATGAATCAAGTAGAAGGAGACTGATAAACTGTGAGGCAGAACATGTAGCACATACAATGATCACCTATAACATTAAAATTGTCTTCTTGTAGCATTGTCTAATTTATTGTACACTGACAATATAGGTGCACTTTGTAGTTCTACAGTACATGTACAGACTGTAGTCCACCTGTTTCTCTGTATACTTTATTTGTTTCCTTTCACCCCACATGACCACCACAGAGCAGATATTATCTGGGTGGTGGATCAGTCTCAGCACTGCAGTGACACTGATGAGGTGGGACAAGTGGATCAGAGGCTTTGTTAGACATACCTTGTTGGTCCACTTTGAAGATCTGTAGAAACAGACAACCTGTTTGTGTTGGTCATCCTGTAGTTCATCAATAATCACAGGACGCTCCCTACAGGACACTGTTGGTTGGTTGGTGGAGTCCAGCAGTGACACTGTAGTCCTGAGAATGATCCACCACCCAAATCTGTGGTGGTCCTGATTGTTGAAGAACAGGGTGAACCTAAATGATATGAGGAGTCAAAAAAAGGGCAATAAGTGAAGATTCCAGAAGCCACGGTACGTGACTCACGTCAAGTGGCTAGTTAAATACATCCATACTGTGAATATTATTTTTACTCAGTGTTATTGACATTTACATGCTCCATCTATCTTTCAACTGACACTTCAGCTAAACCTGATATTTAATCAGTGATGTTCAAACTAGTATGAGGTGTCAGAGGTATGCTTTCATGCTCTCGTTTGATGGTGTGAACTGCTCTGATTCAGAAGCTCTTTTATGTTCAGGTCAGTGTGTAGGTGTTGGGAGGAAAGTCTGGATTTTGCCCAGAATCTGTGCCATATGGGGAAGAAAGACAGTACACACCCTCTAGTGGAGCTGCTGATCATTACATTCATCATCACCAGGCTCATCTCTTCTCAGCCCTAAAGCTGCTTTCCACAGGATCAATGTTTACATAATGCCTGACTATGATGTGATCTCATTTCTCATCCCTCATCTCTGCAGTCCTTTAAATATAGATACCTTTATGATAATGCTTTCATCTTTGCTTGGCTGTGAATAAATGGTTTATACTGTTAGCAGTGGATTTTGCTCAATCTGTAGAAGCTGGGAGATTGTATAAATGTAAGTGTGGCTGTGTATTTAGCTCATGTTGGGGACTAAATGTCTTATGGATGATGGTCATTTTGTGATATTTCTCTACAAACGTATTCATTTCAAGCTGTTTGAAAAAAGCAAAAGAAACAAAGTGGAGTGTGTGTGTGTGTGTGTGTGTGTGTGTGTGTGTGTGTGTGTGTGTGTGTGTGTGTGTGTGCATAGCATCTTTTTGGGGACCAAATTTCCCACAGATATCAGATTTATGAACAAACTACAATAGCACTGGTATAAAACTAAGTTCAGGATTAGAATAGGATTAGGTTGCTGAGGTTAAGTTTATGGTTAAGTTTAGTGTTAATTTACTGAGGTTAAAGTTAGAGAAAGGATTGTGTTATTATGGTTAAATTTAGGATTAGGTTTCTGAGATAAAAGTTAAAGTTGGCTGAGGATTAGGATTATAGTTAGTATAGTTAGGGCTATGCTTGGGGTTAAAGTTTATATATTTAAGGTTATTATTAGGTTTTGGTTACAGAGGTTAATTTTAGATTTAGGATTATTGGTTAGTGTTAATATGGTTAAATTTAGGGTTAGGATTAGGCTACTGAGGTTAAGGTTAGTTTAGGATTAGAATTGGTGTTAGAGATAATGTTAGTATGCTTAAGTTTAGGATTAGGTTACTGAGGTTAAGTTTGGTTTAGGGTTAGGACTAGGGTCAGGATTAGTGTTAATATGCTTATGTTATTAGGGTTTCGGATTAGGCTACTACTGAGTTAGACTTAGTGTTAGAATGCTTACAATTAGTTTATTGAGATTACGGTTTGGTTTGGTTTAGATTTAGGACTGAGGTTAAGGTTAGTGTGGTTAGTATGGTTAAACTTAGTGTTAGGTTTAGGCTTAGGTTTATTTGTATGTGTATCCTCATTGGTCTGCAGTAATACAAAAACCTATGCTGGTCCTCACTACATGCAGAAAAACAAACGTGTGTGTGTGTGTGTGTGTGTGTGTGTGTGTGTACGCGCGTGTGCGCTCGAGTCTGTGTGTGCGCGCGCGCGCCCGAGGAGCGCCCAGCCTTTAGTTCCTGTGTTTTTGCGTGTGCGTGTGCGCGCGTGACATCACTACTTGACAGTGCCGCTCCGCTCTCTCGCGCTCTGCCGCTCTGTGTCCGTCTGTCTTCCTTGGTGCGCGCGAACTTTGTTTCCCCGCACTCGCTCTCGGCGCAATGACGGCGCAGCTCGCCTCGCGCACTCCCAGCACGAAACTCAGCACAAACGACAACACGAAGCTGGCCAGAGCCGGACCGGAGCAGGGCTGAAACCATGCGCTCCAGCACACGGCCGCGGATTGTGAGAAGCTCGCAGCCATGAAGTTCGCCAAGAGCGTGTGTATCATCAACGTGGGCGGCGCGCGGTACGCGTTTCCTCAGGACGCGATGAAGGACTTTCCTCTGCGGAGGCTGAGCCGCCTGCACGGCTGCGCGTCCGAGCGCGAGGTGCTGGAAGTGTGCGACGACTACGACCGTGAGAGGAACGAGTTCTTCTTCGACCGGCACGCGGAGGCGTTCGGCTTCCTGATGCTTTACGCGCAGCACGGCACGCTCCGCGTCGCGCCGCACATGTGCGAGCTCTCCTTCTACAACGAGATGCTCTACTGGGGGCTCGAGAGCTCGCAGCTGGAGTTCTGCTGCCAGCGGCGCCTGGACGAGCGCATGTCCGACACTTACACCAGCGCGTGCTTCGCCGAGGAGGAGGAGCGGAGCCGCGCGGGAGCTCAGCCTCCGCGCGCCCGGAGAGACGCCAAGTGGCTGGAGCGCATGCGCCGCACCTTCGAGGAGCCCACGTCGTCCGTGGCCGCGCAGATCCTGGCCTCCGTGTCGGTCATTTTCGTGATCGTGTCCATGGTGATGCTGTGCGCGAGCACGCTGCCAGACTGGAAGACGGCCGAGAGCAACGTGGTGGAGGAGCACAGGTACACCAGGGAGCCCTTAGAGTAGGTGTAAACTTCCACCGTGTGTTTATACAAGAACAAAGTATAGCACAACAACACGAGAGGGTTTAGAAGAGGAGCACACAATGTTTAGCAAAGCACTGAACATTTTATGATCCAGATGAGGAGCAGAGTATTTAAAAACAGCATTTAAATGCATAGTGTTTAAAATTAAAGTAGAGTGTTTAGATGAGTGTTTAATGGAGGCTGGTAGAAGCACAGTGAGTAGAGGAGGAGCAGGGAGTACAGTACAGAGAGAGTACAGTACAGTGTTTATTATTGAGATGAGGAGCATGGAGTATTTAAAAACTGTGCTTAAGAAATATATAATATAAACTAAGAGTCTAGAGTCTTTTGATGAGTGTGTAGTGGAGGAGTTGGGAGTGTTAAGAGAACCACAGAGCATGAAGTGTTTAGAAGAGTGCAGAATGTTTAGCAGAGCACCTAAACTATTTATTCACAGTTGAGGGAGATGCAGAGGTATTTAAAAATAGTTTTAAAAGATAAATAATGTATAAAGTAAGAGTCTAGAGTGTTTAAATGAGTTTTTAGTTGAAGAGCTGGGACTATTAAGAGAAGTGCAGAGAGTAGCTGAGAAGTGGGGAGTATAAACTGGGAGAGTATAACACAAGACCGTGGAGTTTTTGGAGGAGTGCAGAATGTTTAGCAGATCACAGAACAGTGCTTATTCACATTTGGAGGAGAAGCAGGGAGTGGGGCAGTGTTTAAAGAAATATGTAATGCTTAAAGTAAGAGTCTGGGGTGCTTAGATGAGTGTTTAGTGGAGGAGCTGGGAGTGTTGAGAGAAGAACAGAGCCTAAAAGAGTATCAGGGAGCATAAACTGGGAGAGTACAGTACATGAACATGGGGTGTTTAGAAGAGATGCACAGAATATTTAGCAGAGCACAGAAAGCACTGTTTAGACTGAAGAATCTTCAGAGGAGGAGCAATGTGATTTAGAGAGTATTGAGAGCAGACATTAAGTGTTTAGAGAAGTGCACTTTGTTTACAGGGGAAGCAGGGAGGGTTTAAAGAAGTACAGAGTGTTTAGAGGAGTTTAGGGTGAACTGTGTGTTTAGGGTGAATGGAGTGTTTAGAGGAGGGTGAAAGGAGTGTTTAGAGGAGTACATAGTGTTTAGAGGTGGATGAGGGAGTGTTTAGGGTGAATGGAGTGTTTAGAGGAGGATGAGGGAGTGTTTATTGCAGTACAGTGTTTAGAGTAGGAGCGGTTATTGTTTAAGGAGAACAGAGTGTTTGGAGGAGGATGAGGGAGTGTTTAGGGTGAACTGAGTGTTTAGGGTGAATGGAGTGTTTAGGGTGAACAGAGTGTTTAGAAGAGTACAGTGTTCAGAGGAGTACAGAGTGTTTAGAGGTGGGTGAGGGAGTGTTTAGGGTGAATGGAGTGTTTAGAGAAGAGTGAACAGAGTGTTTAGAGGAGGATGAGGAAGTGTTTATTGCAGTACAGAGTGTTTAAAGAAGGAACGGTAAGTGTTTTAAGGAGAACAGAGTGTTTGGAGGAGTACAGAATGTTTAGGGTGAACAGAGTGTTTAGAGGAGTACAGAGTGTTTAGAAGTGGACGAGGGAGTGTTTAGGGTGAATAGAGTGTTCAGAGGAGGGTGAATGGAGTGTTTAGAGGAGTATAGAGTGTTTAGGGTGAACATAGTGTTTAGAGGAGTACAGAGTGTTCAGAGGAGTACAGAGTGTTTAGGATGAACAGAGTGTTCAGAGGAGTACAGAGTGTTTAGGGTGAACAGAGTGTTTAGAGGAGTACAGAGTGTTTAGAGGTGGACGAGGGAGTGTTTAGGGTGAATGGAGTGTTTAGAGGAGGGTGAATGGAGTGTTTAGAGGAGTACAGAGTGTTTAGGGTGAACAGAGTGTTTAGAGGAGTAGAGTATTCAGAGGAGTACAGAGTGTTTAGAGGTGGATGAGGGAGTGTTTAGGGTGAATGGAGTGTTTAGAGGAGGGTGAACGCAGTGTTTAGAGGAGTACAGAGTGTTTAGAGGAGAATGAAGGAGTGTTTAATGGAGTACAGAATGTTCAGAGGAGTACAGTGTTTAGAGGTGGATGAGGGAGTGTTTAGGTTGAATGGAGTGTTTAGAGGAGTACAGAGTGTTTAGGGTGAACAGAGTGTTTAGAGGAGTAGAGTATTCAGAGGAGTACATAGTGTTTAGAGGTGGATGATGGAGTGTTTAGGGTAAATGGAGTGTTTAGAGGAGGGTAAATTGAGTTTTTAGAGGAGTACAGAGTGTTCAGAGGAGTACAGAGTGTTTAGAGGTGGATGAGGGAGTGTTTATGGTGAATGGAGTGTTTAGAGGAGGGTGAACGGAGTGTTTAGAGGAGTACAGAGTGTTTAGAGGAGAATGAAGGAGTGTTTAATGGAGTACAGAATGTTCAGAGGAGTACAGAGTGTTTAGAGGTGGATGAGGGAGTGTTTAAGGTGAATGGAGTGTTTAGAGGAGGGTGAACGAAGTGTTTAGAGGAGTACAGAGTGTTTAGAGGAGAATGAAGGAGTGTTTAATGGAGTACAGAATGTTCAGAGGAGGTATACAGGAGGAGAACAGTGTTTAGAGAAAGAGCAGGTTTTGAATTTTTATGGAAGGATTGCAGAGTTTAAAGGACAAACACATTGTGTTGGCAGGAGTATATAGTGTTTGGAGCACTGTAGAGTGTGGAGTATGGAGTTTTGGGGGAATGAGTATGGAGTGTTTATAGGAAGAGTATAGTGTCCATAGGAATGTGGAGCAATTAGAGCAGACTGCCTGACTCTGTGAATAGTATAGATTCAGGTAATCTGGACTACAGGTTAGCTGAATAAAAGAATAATATTGTTATTTTAAGGACAAAGTGTCATATAAGATATGAGCTGATCTTGCTGGTGAATACAGATGTGAATAAAATGATGAACCTACTGCAAAAGATAAGCTTCTCATTTGATTATATCTATGTTTGAGTAAAATTAACATTTTTAATTTATTCTATAAACTACTGACAGCGTTTCTCCCAAATTCCAAATAAATAGAATGGGCTGGACATTTGGAACCATCTCTTCATTTTTACACAGCTATATATACTGTATATACAATGAGTGGCCAGTTTAATAGAAACAAACATCCCTTGCTCATTGGCTTGTTGTCCATTTCATCAGAAACATCTAACAGTGAGCTGTATGTTGTATGTTTGCAGATAAGAGATCAGCACAGGAACATCACAGTCCAGATATTATTGGCATGGTGGTTCATTCCCAGCATAGTAGTGGTACTGATAAGGTAGCACTATCCACCGATGAAGGGTTGCATGAACTGTACATCAACAGATGATTTACAGTCTCTAACTGTACACCAGCAAGATGAAGCTAAAGAGAATGGGTCCTAATAAAATATACAGTAGGGTGGAGCTAGAAAAGGTGGTTTCTGATAAAGTAGACAGAATCATGGATCTAGAAGAGGGCGATCAAGTGGCCAGTGGGTGAAGCTATGAGATAGAGGTTTCTGATTATGTGGACAGTAGGATGGAGCTACAAGAGAGGGGGTTTCTGATAAAGTGGCCACTTAGGGTACACAGTAAATCTGCCAGTGTAAAATCAACACTATTAGAGTTAAATTAACACTGGGAGTGTTACATTTTGACACCCTTAGTGTTAATTTAACTCTAATAGTGTTGATTTAACACCGACATATTTACTGTGTATATAATATAAATGATATGCTACTGCATGTCTCCACATTGTTTTTCCTGTGCAATGTCTTGTGTAATGTCACAGGTCTTAAATGTCTGTCTTTTGTCTTTGAAGATAAAATAATTGAAAGCTTCATAGTCATGAATTAACTAAAAAGGCCACTATGTAACCAAACATTTTGTTGTTCCTCTGCTTTACATAAAGTAAAGTTGCATTTGGTGAGTTTGTAATGTCATCATACAGTATGTGCTGTGTGAGCTCATCAGCGAGTTCAGTCTATGCTTGCTATCATATTTATGGAAGGTTAATTATTAATTGTGTTTAATCTCTATTGTTGTTCATTATAAAAGACAGTAAAATTGATTATCTTAGAACAGAGTAATATGTTAAGATCTTATCTTCCACTCGCTGTGAGTGAATAATTAACTGTTATTAATCTCCCTTTGTTTATTCTTTCATCATGATTGCTGTAGTTTTCCCTGTCTTTTTAACCACTATGTTTGTGTGTCTTGTATTTATACTGCCACGTGGACTGTTCTGAAGGTACTGGTACCTGAGGAGCACCCAGCTGTGTGTGTGTGTGTGTGTGTGTTTATCTGTGTGTGTACTCTGAGAAAGGTCTGTTTTGCTGAAACAGGTTTGTCACACAAACAAGCATAATGTCAATAATATTTGACAGGCTGCATTAAAGAAGACATCTCAACATTTTCCAGCTTCATACCTGCCAACACTCCCAAATTTCAAAAGTTTCCCCAGATGTGAAATTCTCCCATTAATGTCTCGATTTTATAGTGATACAACTGAAGTGAGTGCTTCTTAGTTTCTGAGGGGAATTTGTGGGGTGATACCTGGCAACCCAACAGAGCCAAAGGTGAGCATTTGCAAATGACCCTGCTGTGTCTGATGTGTTGGTAGGTTTTTTGAAAGTTTGCGTGCTGTCCTGTCCAGACCTAATATCACCACTGGGGGACTTATTTTCCAACAACCCAGAAAACCCTGCACTTTTCTCCTCCCTCTTTTTCACATCCTATTGTTGGCAGATATGCAGCTTTGGTGTTTGTAAAAATGTGCTTTTATAGCAGTTCAGTGCTTCACAGTAAGCATTTTCTTTGATAAAACATGGGCAGTCTGTCCCTGATGCTGTCATTCGTTCCACACCACTTGATCTAAATGCATCCCTGTTTGAATACCCACATTTGTTTTTGATGACAGTGCAGGAACGAACACAGTTTGGGGGTTTAAATTTGAACAGGACCATTCAAGTGGATGTGAATCATGACAATCTTTCTGCAATAGTTCTTTTGTAGACACAACAACTTCTGTCTTACCTGTATCCTTTGCTGCAGTTTCTTGTTGTTTCTTGACTCCTTTTCAGAATGCCCAGCCCAGCCCTGATCCTCATTAGTGTAAGATGTCATGAACATACACTGTTGGCCATCAGATTACAACACTGTTATGTCAGGAAAAATCAGAGAGATATTTGTTCATCACGACTGTTTAAGACACATGTCAAACATTAGACAGCTCAGTCAGTCTTGCAGAATACAAAATAATACATATCCACCACCGGCAGATATAACTGCATCTACCCAGTAATTTATGAAGAGAATCTGGATCCATGTTTGTGGAATGCCATGTCATGCTATGCAGGTTCTTTAATGTCGGAAGTTTACCCATTGTGGTGGTCCAGTCATCATGTGATCATGTCCCAAGCTAGCTCATGGGGGGTAATTAGGGTTTACATTATTGATCTCTTTTGTTGGACCCCAATCTGTTCCCAAACCATAACACTTTGTTCTGGACCCATATGGTGTTTTATTACACCACAATGAGCCTTTCCTTACACTGCCTCCATACATACTAGCAAATTCAGTTTAGAACAAATATAATACAGTGGAACCACGGTTATCGTTTGCCCTGGTTATCGTCAATTTTTTTCAGGGATGGTTCATCCACCCTGTTTGTGTTGGTGTGCCCACGCATTACCGTTGCTATACATGTGGGAGTCCTAAACACAAATGAGCATCCACCAATGAATTTGTCACTCATCCATGTGTTCATTGTTCATTCTAGCTTTCTTCCTCATTGTTTCTCATTGATAATGCTCAAACAAAACAAACAGCAGCCGAGAACCCTGAGAACGTGTGTACAAAACAAAGGCTGCTGGCTGGACCACACCAGCACTCTCTAAAACAGAGCATAAACCTGTAAGAGTGATGTTAAATGTTCATTTCTCCATTTCATTTTGGTTATCATCAGGCACTATAGAATGGATTAATGATGAAAACCAAGGTTCCACTGTATGATATTCCCTCTGTTGCATTCATAATGACTGACGGTTTAATAGTAAAGTCACTGTCACAGAGACAGAGAGAGAGAGACTAGAGAGAGAGAGAGAGAGACCAGAGAGAGAGAGAGAGAGAGAGACAGAGAGAGAGAGACTAGAGAGAGAGAGAGAGAGACCAGAGAGAGAGAGAGAGAGAGAGACAGAGAGAGAGAGACTAGAGAGAGAGAGAG
>BRDA01013110.1:0-10374 GCA_036984385.1 Crenuchus spilurus | reverse complement strand
GTGATTATACAATTATGCAGATTATATGTAAATCATACAGAAAACCACTGGATATAAGACTATGTGAATCAAACATCTTGTTCAGTTCTGGTGGTTGCAGCATCATCAAGTCTCTTTGCCATAATACAGCAAACATCCTGATAACCACCTTCAACAGAGCCTGAAAAGTATAACCACCTCAGAGGTCTTGTGTCATTGTGACATAAATAAAGACAGGACATATTTTAAGAGGACACGTCCCTGGAAAACATTAAGTAATTAGATAAGTTAAAAAAAGAATATAACTTTGTAAAACATACATTAAAACGAGTGTAAGAGGATGGCTGTATCCAATCACCTCCATCAATATGTGTCCTTAGAAAAAATAAGTGCAGCCTCACAACAGCATAAGAAATAATATAAAATCACTGCCTTATGAAAACCATGCATCTGCCTTCCTAATTTCCACTGACAGCTGAGAATATCTGTCTGCTCCTATAAATTTACCATTTTAAAGATACACGGTTTTCGGGGCCCCAAGTGGCTCAGCAGGCTAAGACACTATGACCAGAGAATCGCGAGTTCAAATCCCGGTCATGCTGTTTGCCATCAACACAAAAAAAAAAACCAAGAGAGCAAAAATTGGCAGTGCTCTCTCTGGGTGGGTAGATGGCGCTCTCTCTCTCGCTCTCACACATTACAATGTCCGCTGGCTCAGGCATCTACTGATTGGTCCATTCGGAGCTGGGAACCCTGCACTTTCCTCCGAGTGCATTGGCACCCCAGTGACGATGTATCAGTGGTAGTTCGAAAAGAGGCGGTGGCTGCATCACACGCAGCGAAGGAGGCGTGTGCTTGTCTTTACCCTCTTAGATTCAGGGACAGTGCAAAGTGATGGAGAGAGCCACTAATGGATGGGATGGGCTAATTGGCTACTACCACATTGGGAAGGGGAGAAAATTGTATATATATTATTATTATTATTATTATTTTATTTTTATTTTATAAAGATACACGGTTTTCATGGGTCAATGAGTAGATATGCAGTATAGCATAGCATATTATGCTAAAACCATCAGTGGTTACTGGGCCCTGAACTGGATTTGGATTGGTGGCTTTTTATTTCTTTCTTTTAGACTCTGTAAGGCCTATCAGCACTTGAGCATAACTTATAACTCTCTATACAATACAGACATTCATCAATTAAGATTTTACTATAGTGGTTTAGAAATGAGTACATTCATTACCTTCAGTCCCTGTAGTTCTTCCTGGACTGATATACAATGCCACTGCTGAGCCAAAAAGTGTTGCTAGGTCTCACAGGGTTTAAGATGCTTGCATGTTTAGCATTGTAGAGTAGTGCTCACAATCAATTTCACACTTAATGGATTTGTTTGTTTAGCATACAAGTATTAAAGTCTGTGCTAATCAAAGATCTGTAATTGGTTACATTGCTTCATAGAAGGTTGATCTACAGCTAGCAGCCACTCATGAAGTGTTTTGGAGACAAGGTACATTTATGTAAAGGTCCACAGAGACAGGCCCTCTTAATTGGACTGCTAGGATTCCAATTTGATTAATTTTGGCTCCACTTATTGTTTGCTGTTAGATCATGCTGCTTGTCACTGCTTGCTGAGCTGAATCGATGCCTCCCTCCCTCTCTCTTAATAGCTCTCTCCATTTTCCCCTCCCATAACTGTGCGTGTGCTCAGGATCATCGAGGCGGTATGTATCGGCTGGTTTACGGCGGAGTGCATCGTGCGCTTCATCGTGTCCCGAGACAAGTGCGAGTTCGTCCGACGGCCGCTGAACATCATCGACCTGCTGGCCATCACGCCGTACTACATCTCAGTGACCATGACGGTGCTGACTGGAGAGAATTCGCAGCTGCAGAGGGCCGGTGTGACTTTGCGTGTTCTGCGCATGATGCGGATCTTCTGGGTCATCAAATTGGCCCGCCACTTCCTGGGCCTGCAGACGCTGGGCTTGACTCTGCGCCGCTGCTACCGTGAGATGGTCATGCTGCTGGTCTTCATCTGCGTGGCCATGGCCATTTTCGGAGCCTTAGCCCAGCTCCTGGAACATGGCTTGGACCTCAAATCTGGGAACGAGGAATACGCCAGCATCCCCGCCGCTTGCTGGTGGGTTATTATCTCCATGACGACCGTCGGCTATGGAGACATGTACCCCATCACCGTGCCGGGGCGCGTGCTGGGCGGCCTGTGCGTGGTGAGCGGCATCGTGCTGTTGGCGCTGCCTATTACCTTCATTTACCACAGCTTTGTGCAGTGCTACCATGAACTTAAGTTCCGCTCTGCCCGCTGCACCAGGAGCCTCTCAGTCGAGTTCCTCAACTGACCTGAAAGTGTCTGCACAGACTCTTAGCTATGGACCTGCTCTTCTTGTTTTTAGTCTCTTTTCCACTGTAAGGCCAAACGGACCATGCACGGCCACATTGTGGTGATCCGTGCTGGCACAGCCTTGTGTTGATAGCCCTGGTTTCCTCACTGCACATAATAAATACAGAGTACTTTTTTGCTGCACCACAAATCCATGTTTTAAAAAGTAAAGCTACTGGTCAAATCTCAGAAATGAACTTCTGCCATGCTATGACAGTGTAGCTAAAAGCGTTAACTTGATATTGTTCATGTTAAAACAGTTAAACTTTCCAGTTAACAGATGTTACTTTTCACATGCAGATAAAATTCATAGCAATATGATTTTATGTATTTAGACAGAAACTGGGTTGTACACTATGACTTCATTAGGTGGCAAAGGACGTTAGTAAAGCTTCTCCAACAGTAGCTACAAAACCAATCATCATGCCATCCCAGTAACACTTAGGAAACCATGGCATACCTTGTCCAGTTACAAATGCCAACGGACACCTTCCGTACTCATCCTTTAGCCTTACAATGGAAAAGAGACTACAGTTTCATTCAAAGGTTGGTCCTCCTGACCTAATGAATGACTGGACTCAGTCACACCTCTGGTCTCAGGTAGAGCTGTGAGCTATGGGGCTAGGTCCTTAAATGCATTTAACTGTGTTCAGGCCCTGTGGTCCACTCTGGCCATCAAGGAGCACAGTGTCCACAGGTGTTCATTCCAGCCTTGCTCCACAGCTTCTGACATGTCCACTTACACAGAGTGGAGCTATTTAGTTGGGGTGTAAATTTCCAGCCTCAGCTTGATGAGGAACTATTCATATAGTAACGTAAATGACACAATATCATATTTTTTATATTTGACATAGAGAACTATTGACTGTGCATATGCTAGCACTGAAATAGCAAGTATATAAAATTTGCATTGCTGACATGGTCAAGCACACTTCCCAGCGCTTGAAATGTCAGAATGTTTTAATGATAAGTACTTTTTATCTAAATGGTTTAAAAAGGGTTTTTTTTTGCAATTGGGAAAACACAAACTTTGGAATAAATCCAAGTAAACAATATGGTGCTTGTGTATAGTGCTTGGAGAGTGTTGGGCTCTTCTAGAGGAAGGTCATACCATCCATTCGCTGCTTTAGTAAATCAATACTCAACAATCAGGTGAGCTGCTTGTGGAAAACCATGCAATGATTGGAGAACAGTGAGAAGATCAGAAAGTTTTGTTAATTTGTACATGTGTGTTTGGTTGGATTTATTCTAATAATATATAGTGTTTTACAAGTAAAATCATAGTTACTGCCCAGATAATTCACTTTAAGACTGGATAAGGTGGTGTTAGAATTCTGTATATATACTAAATTGAGCATTTTTATAATGTTACCCTCTTTACAACCTAAAAATTATTTTACAGGAATTATTTGGAAAACTCAGCTCAGGTAGTGAGAAGCAGGGGCATCATTAGGATTGGGCATCTGGGACTGATTCCCAGAACTTTTGATGTTAGCCACAAATGTTTTTTTGAAAGTGAAAGTACACTCTTCCACTCTTACTGCTAGGGGAACATCCCCTAAGTCTTGCATTCTTTGGGGCTGCACCCCATTTATCTTTACATTTGATGCCCCTGGTGAGGAGTAAAAGTGTGGTCCCAAGGTAAAGAGGTTAACAAAATCAGTGCAACCGTCAGAAATCGATGCCTCTTTTGCACCCCTGCTATTTGGTGCAGTCAGTAGTTGTGGAGCATGGTTGGTGTAAATGCCTGCAGACTCTGTGTCCCCGGGGTCCAGTTTGGGAGCACCATGGTTTATCAGGCTGGCTCACGTCTGACAATTTTATTTCTAGGAAGTGATGGGATGAAGTGCCAGGCTTCTCTCAGCTGTGCTGTTTTTACAGTAGCTGCTGTTCCTGAGCTTCCAGAGCAGTGGGGGAGGCTGCCATGGTGACAGTGGCTTTCAGGCCAGATGTCCCTGTCAGGGCCATGCTGGCGGAGGGCAGCTTTGTCATGTCAACCAAAGGCCTTGAAAACACTAGACACACAAACAGCCTGACAGACATGCGCTTCATCCTCAAGCTGTGGCTCGCAGCCACCAAAAGGATTTTGTTTCTGAACGCCATCTAGACGGCCCACAGCCTTGGCAGACACATCGTCAAACTTCTTTTCAGTCGCAGAGTTCTTTAATCGCAACTTGGGTTTGGTGTAGACTCACTCAGAGCTAGACTATTAATAAACAAGGAAGTTAGGGAGTTATATAAGAGGCATAAGCAGACAAGAAGACGCATTTTAGCTTCTACCAGCAATCGAAATGATTTTGCAGGATCCAATTCGGTGTGACTGAAAACCTTCAGGGATAATGAGCGATGGAGAGAGAGAGTGATGGAGAGAGCTTAGCTGTGTAGGCAGCCGTGCACCCTGGGCGCGCATGTAAAGTGGAGCACGGCGCTGGAGTGTTGTCATGGAGTGCTATTAGATGGTTTGCATGGAGCCATGCAGTGCATATAGAGCTTTACTCAACAATTCACTACCTGCCAGTCTGCTCTGTAGCTCAGCATGGCTTCATAGCGGAGCAGCAGAAAAGCTCCAGGATCATATTCCACCATGACCGACTCCAGCTTTCACATTAAACCCTCTTTGTCAGGGCCACAGAATGTTCTGGAAAGAGAAAACCACTTAAAACACAACTGCCTCCAGGCACACTCCTCTCCACAATATCATCTAACACATCTTCTTCTCTTCTCCTACTTCATATATTGTATATGCCAGGTTTTGTTGTTGTTCTGCCATCTGTGAGCCAGCTATAAGGGCTGTTCTGATGTTCTGTCATGTTCTGGGCTTCTTTTATCCTTTTATTTGCTCTCTAAAGTACAAGTAAAAAATGCACTCTGAGAAAATCTATGGAACTGATGTACCACGATGCCTCTAGTGTATTTATTCTTGACCTACTTTACATACCGGTGGGTTATTCAAAAATAGAAAGCAACATTCTGGATTATTTTGGACAAATCTCATTTATTTGAATTAAAACAGTGCCAATGTAATATTGGCTTATGCAGAAACTTTGAATGTCCAAACATACAATGTATTTTTAGCTTCTGTGATCTTTATTACCTGGTTTTCATGCATTGAATTGTGTGAAGATGGCTGAAAAAGATTTGAAATTGAAAAATAATTGGGGGGTTTCCTCAGGAGGCCAAATGATATGCCTCGCTGTCAGACTGTTTTCTTCACAGATCAGCATGAATTTATTCATTTATTTACCATTTAAGGAAATCCTTTGGTGAAAACCACAGCAGTAATAGAATCTTACCCAACTGTGATAATGCTGACCTGCTTCATTTGAGTAGTTTGTTTTCCCCTGATGTTTCCCAGCAGTCATGGGGTTTTATTCACCAGACAATGCAACTCCATCTGCACCCTATTGTCTCTTTGTCGGCTTTCACTACGAATGCTTTTCCTAATATTGGATTCTGAGTGTTTATTTATGAGAGTTTGTGTGCTTGTTCCGCAGATGCTACAGATTCATTTAAATGTCCGGGTTTTTTTTTAATATAATGATGATTTCAGGTAAACTGGGCAGGAAAGGGCAGTTCAGTATGCTTTGGCTATATTCTTTAGCAGCACTGCTATACTTTATGTGAAGGCATGTACATATTTTTACCTCATAAACTCGTATCTCCTGCACACAATTCTCAATTCCCCTTGATCAGTTAACCATCTGGAGTCTGAGGGTTTTCAGGCACTCTGATGTAGTCTGATATGCCCTGACTTTTTACAAATTACACACATCTAAAAGTATTTTTTTCCAAAGAGATACACAGGCTTCTGTTCAGCAGAAACTCAGCAACAACAGAGTCAAAACAGTAAGAATGTCATAAATCTATGTTTTCAGATATGCTGATATATTGTGTAAACACACGCTAAACATTTCTAGTTTAACACTATTTATTAGTTTTTTAATTAATAGTGTTTATGTAGATCACCCACTATCGCACCCTACGGTAAACAGAAATGCTCAAAACCTGTTATGTTACATTTTGTTGTATATACATTTTCTTCCAAATATCACTGGATCTTCTGAAATATCAGATCCTTAACCCCTGAGGGATTTTAGTCTTAAGTCTGAGGGATTTTCAGACACTCTGATGTAGTCTGACATGCAAATTACACTCATCTAAAATTATTTTTTCCAAAGTGATTATGTTCAGCACAAACTCAGCAACAACAGTGCCAAAACAGTAAGAGTGTCATAAATCTGTATTCTGATTAAATTTGCTCTAAACTTAAGACTTTCCAAAAACACACTCAGTTTTCAGATGTGCTGATATGTTGTGAAAACACACTCTAAACATTTCTAGTCAAGAATTTTGAGCTCAGAACTGAATAAACAGAGGTGATGGCTACACACTGCTCATTTCAGTTTTTAGAAATTGTATGTGGTTTTATTTCTAAAGATTAAGAAATGTGAGTTGACACTGCGCTTTCACTCAGCCACTACCCTACACTGAATATTCAGGACATAGGAATATTCAATGAACACTCAGTTGAGAGCTATTTGTTCATGTGACAGCTCTTTGTTTGATGGGGGGTTTCACACATTCCATGGGTGCTAATCCTCCAATAGAATGTCTGTAATTATCTTGTCATTATCATATGAATGGCAGATCCCATCAGTGGGTTGGAAAAAAAGCTCCATGCTCTGACTCATGCTGCTAAATGTGTCTCTGATTATTTAAGCTCCTCTTACAAATATCCAAAATATATTTAGATTCAAGTTATCTATATATATATATATATATATATATATATATATATATATATATATATATATATATATCTTTTTTTTAAGTAGACATTTTAAGGTTTCCAGGGGGTATGTTTAGTTTTGTTTGTAGAATATAGAGTTATATAAGTGTTATTTTTGAAATTTTGTTAATATCCCTCCAATGGAAGTGCCGACTCCAGAGGTTTAAGACCATCACAAAAATGTTTCTCTACCAGCTCAAACCTCGTACAGATCTTCTCACAGACTGGTCCTCTAACTCAGCCCTGCTTTGTAAATAGTAGCCATGGCATTGATTTAGCTTTTGGTGAGGAAGGTTTATTAATTTTTAAAGCTCACAGTAAGTCATACCGTGTCTTGAACCACATGGACTAGTCTTTGAGACTGTAATTAAGACCTAGAAGAGGTTTGAGTGGGTTAAGAGAGGGTTTGGTGATATTTTTGTAGAAATTACTGGGCTGTTTGAGGTCTAGTGTTTGTTAGAAACATAATACACATATCATAGCTTCAGTTCTAAATTAGAGAAGCTTACTCTTCAAGCATGTTTTGCCTGATCACCTACATCTGAGGCAAGTGGAAATATATGTATACTATATGTCCAAAAGTTTGTGGACAGCCCATCTAATGAATGCATTCAACTACTTTTAGTTGCATCCATTGCTGAGAGATGTACTTGTCATGTCCCTGTAGAGTACTAATGTGAGTAGTATAGTACTCTGGAGTAGATAAACATGATGTTATTGGCACCAATGCCAGTCATGGGCTTGACAGGTATAAAGTCCCTGAGCATTGAGCTGTGGAGCAGTGGAACTGTGTTCTCTGTAATGATGGTGCTCCATCCAATACTTTAAAACTCTAAAAATAAACTCTTTTTAACACACTTGATTTCAGAAGAAACAATGAATGAGCAGGTGTCCCAAAACTTTTTGTCCATATAATGTATGGTACTGAACACTTGTCCATTTGTGAATTGGTACATTTTGGTCCATGTAGTGAAAAAATGTCAAAAAATTATTTTAAGGCATAACTAAAAAAAAAAAAACTATAATTTTTGTCCAAGCCAAACAAACTCTGGCCTTTTTGCAGAACATATCCCACTAAATTGAGCTGACAAATATGAATACAGTGGAACCCTGGTTATGGTACAATTTGGTTATCATCGTTTTTTTACTGAAAAAAATGTCCCAGTTATTGTTCATCTGCTCGGATTTTGTTGGTATGCCCACATGACTCATGAATAATTTCACGAAAACAAAGCATCCACCACACATTCCTCACTCACTCACATGTTTGTTATTCATTCTGGCTTTGTTTTTTGTTGTTTCTCATTGGTAACGTTCAAAACAATCTAAAACACGTCACACTAAAGCAACGGCATGCAGCACTACAGCCTGAAAACAGCTGCAAAAACAAATAGCGACAGAGAACCCTGAGAACACATGTACAAAACAAAGGCTGTGGCTGGACCACACCAGCACTCTCTAAAACAGAGCGTAAACCTGTAAGAGTGATGTTAAATGTTCACTTATCCATTTCATTAGTCTTTTTTATTTATTTCTCATTGTGTTCTGTATGTAAAACTATACTTATTCTATATAAAATGTATTTTTGTTCATATTTTGGAGTGTCTGTAACAGATTATTTAGATTTACATTATTTCTTATGAGAAATATTGCTTCAGTTCATTCATTTCGGTTATCATCAGACACTTTAGAACAGATTAATGATGAAAACTGAGGTTCCACTCTATATAATTAAAATTAGATTTATACCTAATGAACTTTTCTGCTTTTCACTTATTTGAAAAATGCTGGTGCAATATAATGGATGTCTCCAAATAATAGGAGAACAAATAAAAAGTTATGATGTTTTGATATGGTAGTGAGGAACCAGAGAAAAGACCATTGATCCTCCATAGAGCTATTCATATCCCAAACAGCTTTGATATGAAAACAAATAGAGGTGTAATATCTCACCCAGGAGTTGAGAGTATCATCACACTCTGAGGAAGGAAGTTAGCATCCCAAACTCCTCACAGCCCACTCTGTTTCTCTGAGCTGGGAGGTGAGTTGATAGCCCTCCATGTTATTGCTGTTATTGTCACTAATGAGCATCTTCATTCATTAAATGTTGTTGCGATTCATTGCTTTCCTCTGGAGACACTGTGTGAGACTGAGAGCAAGATTAGACATTTTGAGCTTGATGACAGGAATGAAGATGTGTTTGACGTGCTAGAGCATTTCCCTCCTCGCTAATTAAACTCTTGATTATTCTGGGGCTTTGCTTCCATCAGCGCAGTGTTAATACCAACCTATACTTAATCAGGGTTTGAATTGTGACAGAGGTTATGGGGGCTCCCCTGGTGGGAGGTGTATAAATGACAAGTACGCTTGCCTTCTTATGCAAAGTCTGAACAGATGTAATTATTCTGTGTGCAATACACAACAGCAAATACGTGAACTAGGATAACATGTACTAAGCTCTAATTAAGCGTTTATTGATGAGTCTCATGTACGTCTCATATGAGAAATAAAGTTTACAATTATTTATTAGTAAGAGCCTTAATAGTCTCGAGTTAGCAATTGAAGGTCTAAATAACGTACGCTTACTATGGAAATGTCTGCAAAAGATGGCAGATTGTTTGACTGAACATACTTAAAGCTATTCAGTCATTTACTAATGCTTACATTATTTGGGACTTTTACTGTATTATAACCAATTGTTTGCTGGACAAATGTGTAAAATGTCATGCTATGTTCTTAATGAAGAAAACAGCAGATGATGCCACAGGTTTACTTGTATAAACAGCCTTTAGTCTAATGGGGGTC
The DNA here is from genome assembly GCA_036984385.1 of Crenuchus spilurus. NCBI lineage: Eukaryota > Metazoa > Chordata > Actinopteri > Characiformes > Crenuchidae > Crenuchus > Crenuchus spilurus. The sequence goes on along the minus strand of BRDA01013110.1, from coordinate 402 downwards.
CCATTACTTCTCATGTTGTCCCTTTAATCTTATGAATGTCTCTTTATGGGTATTCCTTTAATATTTACTCTTATAGAAGTATCCTCATGGTGGTTCCTGTACTGTTTTGGGTGTCACTTTAATCTTATGGGTGTCTCTTTACTATTACTGGGGTTCCTTATTACTTATTAGGGTTCCTGTGCTCTTATAGGAATTAAGTTACTCTTATGAAGGACACTGTGTTCCTATTTGGTTCGATCTTGGAGTTTTTTTTTTTTTCACTTTTGTGAGTGGAAATTTAATCTAGCACCATTACAAGTGAACTCATGATGTGTTGATGTCAGTTTCCTAAAAAGTCATTTAAAGACAAGTATATATATATATATATATATATATATATATATATATATATATATATATATA
>BRDA01013109.1:15856-27014 GCA_036984385.1 Crenuchus spilurus | reverse complement strand
AGCTCTTTTTATGCCCAATCATGTTGTCAATTGACCTAATTAGTGTTAATTGGTCTTCCAGCTGTTTGCTATATGCTCAATTTCCATTTTGCAGCCACTTATTGCTACTTGTCCCAACTTTTTTGGGATTTGTTGACACTGTGAAATGTTGAAACAACATATTTTTCACTTAAAATGTTACATTTACTCAGATTAAACTTTTGATCTGTCATCTATGTTCAATTACATATAAAATATTGACATTTGCCATCTCCACCTCATTGCATTCAGTTTTTATTCACAATTTGTATAGCGTCCCAACTTTTTTGGAATCCGGTTTGTAAAAGATAACCTGAAATATTACATATTGTTCCTTTAATGTGTTGTGACACAAATAAACTGACTTGACATTCAGTATTCTATGACTCTGAATGCTATATCTCTGAAAGTATGAGAGATAATCGGCTGAATCTTTGGGTGAGGCTTCCTCTAACAGCACTCTTTATAAATATTAATATAACTAATTTGAAAAAAAGGCTTTGAACCAGTTTTCCCTGTTGGGACGGGGTCACATTTTTCGGTTTTGATGTAACCATGCTAACGACAGTTATGTTTGCGCCACAATGCTGAGTGCGTGCACAGATGTTTTGAGTGAGCAAGACAGAGATTTGTGGCACAAATATGACGCCATACTGCTGTTGAGTGCGTCGCCCATCAGTCAAATAGGAACGCACAATTTGATTCACTTATTCAGAATAGTGATTTAGAGCATGCACAATTTGATTGCAGCTTTGTATTAGCTATAGTATCAAAAGCATCAAGCATTACAGAATTGAATTGTTTGAAGCGTTGTAGTATCGAACAAGTATCAAACTATCGATACCTCGTGCATCTAGTTCTACAATTACAGACTGTAGTTCATCTGTTTCTCTGTATACTTTATTATCCTCCTTTTAGCCATTCTTCACTGATCAGGACCACCAGGTGGATCATTCTCAGCACTGCAGTGATGATGTGGTGGTGGTGTGTTAGTGTGTTGAGTGGACACAGCAGAGCTGCTGGATATTATAAACACTGTGTCCACTCACTGTTCACTTTATTAGACACACCTACCTTGTTGGTTCACCTTGTATATGTAAAGACAGAGACAGCAGCTCATGTATTGCTGCACAGTTTGTCCTCTAGTGCTTCAGAAGTAAGAAAACGAGGTGAGGAATGCTGAGATATGTCTCCAGGTCAGTAATGATGATGTTTCCACTTTGCTATCCTATGAGGCTGGTTGTGTGTGAACTGGTGTGCCGTTTAAGCCCAAACAGAGTCAGAGTCTCACACTCCACAGCCCTGCTGGCAGAGTCCATCTGTGCTCTGATATCGCCAGAACACCACTGACAAGCCGCCTGTGAGAGAGAGACACACATACAGACAGGAGAGAAAGAGAGAGATTCAGATCCTAAGAGACTGAAATAGACATACAAACATAGAAGATGCAAGACAACTAAACACACACATACACACACACACACACACACAGTATGTATATACAGTATATATATTGCTCTGTATCAGTGGATTGATTACCTTACATTGCTCTGGCATCAATAGATCATAGGGCACCACTGTTATGCCTTTGGGAGGCAATCAATGTACAAGAGGTACACTCTCAACCTTATCTACAGCAGCTTTAGGACTCAAAGTTAGTGGCTACTCTTAAACTTGTCAGCAGATGGAAGCATGAAGTGCTCTAAAATGTTCAGGTAGATGCTGCGCTGACTTTGGACTTGATATAACACAGTGCACCAACACCAGCACATGATGTGGCTCCCCAAACCATCACTGAAAGTACATTTTGCATTGCATTTGGAAATCCAGGTCCCAGAGTCTGGAGGAAGAGAGGAGAAGAACACAATTCAAGCTGCTTGAGGTCTAGTGTGAAGTTTACACCATCAGTGATAGTTTGAGGAGCCGTGTCCTCTGCTGGTGTTGGTCCACTGTGTTATATCAAGTCCAAAGTCAGCGCAGTGTCTACCAGGACATTTTAGAGCACTTCATGCTTCCATCTGCTGACAAGCTTTATGGAGAAGTGAATTTCATTTATCCAGCAGGACTTGGCACTGCCCACACTGCCAACAGTACCAACACCTGGTTTAATAACCACAGTGCAGACAAGCTGAAGGCCGCTATCAAAGCAACCTGGGCTTCTGTAACACCTTAACAGTGCCACAGACAGATCACCTCTTTGCCACACTGCACTGATGCCATAATTCATGCAAAAGGAACCCCAACCATGTATTGAGTACATATACCGTACATACTGTCCAGTAGAACAACATTTATGTATTAAAATCATGTTTGAAATTGGCCTTATATAATATTCTAATGTTTTCTAAACATAAACACTTGAAATAGACACTCTGTGTGTAATGAATCTATATATGAGTTTCACTTTTTGAACTGAATTACTGACATAAATTTAGTTTTTCAATGATATTCTCATTTATTGAGATGCACCTGTACAGACATATATGGGGGGGGGGGTGAGCGACAGTGAGAGGCAGAGCAAGTGACAGGTGGTTTAAATGGAGATAGAAAGGTAGAAATGAGGAAAGTGAAAAGAGGTCAATGGTAGAAGAGAGGGAGTGTGTTAGATGAGTGTAAGAATGAGATGGAGAGGGTGATGGTGAAATAGAGCTGTACATAAGCCAGAGAAAGTGAGAATCGGAGAGACAGAGGCTGAGTTGTAAGGTTTATACTCTTGACTACAAGGAACTAAATTATTTCTTGCTTTGTATCCTCTGTTGAGCAAATACGTCCGCTTTCTGGTAAATATTTATGCGAGAACCTCGTGGTCTGATTGGTTCATCCTGATAATCTATGGGCTGTGTGGGTCGTTAATCACCATATGTTCACCACTGCTCATAACAGGAAGCACTTCAGACTCTAGCTAACTGTGTCCTTTTCTGCACCCACCTCTTTCTTTCATTCTCTGTAGATGTTTGAGTGGATTGGGCATAACAAGGAGCTGTTCCTGCAGACGCACACAGAAATTGGAGTGAGCTACCAGCATGCCACTGACCTTCAGACGCAGCATGACCACTTCGCCATGAACTCCATGGTAGGCTTTCTTATTGTACCGACTCCAGTCAGCCACATTATTACTACTCATAGATGAATAACATTGATTATGTCAGAACAGTGATGCATGTGAAGGTCTGGGATATGTTACATAGTAAGTGAACATCAGATTCTTGTAGATGATGTGTTGGATGCTGGAGAGGAAAGACCTGAGCCACTTTGACACTGTCCAGACACTTATGGCCAGATTACTGGGTTGGAAATGACAAGGCTTGTTCTAGTGTTACCCACTGCCAGGGGCCTACAGATTCCCCCAAATGGCATTCTGATTTTTAGGATGTGCTACAACATCACAAGCAGTCATCTACTCCACCTTGCAACTTACAGAACTCAAAGCCTCTGCTAACGTCTTGATGCCAGATACCACAGGACACCTTCAGAGGTCTTGTAGAGGCCACACTTGGGTTGGAGTTGCTTTGGATTTAACCATTTAAGCAATTTGGGTTTAATGTTGTGGCTGATTAGTGTGTATGCTTGCAGGGTATGGAACCTCATTTACTTTTTGCATTCATATACTGTATTTAAAATACTCGGGCAATGTCATTTGATGAGCCAGATAGCCAGATGGGTTAGATAGATCATCTGGTAAGTTAGACTTAGAATGTTTAATTAGCATTAGCTGATTAGAGTTATCTAGATCTTTCAGTTGCTTAGGAGATAATTAGTTTAATATACAATCATACATCAATAGCTAAGCAGAATCAGAACTGGACTGTTAGTACAAAGTCGCCTTTTCAGATTTTTGTGTTTCATTAGTAAATCAGCTGCTAGAGTCTGGAGGAAGAGTGGAGAGACACACAATCCAAGTGTCTGAAGTCCAGTGTGCAGTTTCTGCAGTCTGTGATGCTTTGAGGTGTCATGTCATCTACTGGAGTTGGTCTACTGTGTTTACTCCAAAGTCAACACAGCACCTATCAGGAGATTTTAGAGCCAAACCTATTACCAAATGGTTTGCTGATCATCATTACTGTACCTGATTGGCCAACATTAAACATTGGATCAACATTAAAAAATAAACTTTTTCAGAATATTCACATATTTTGACGTATGTCTGTACACTGTTACGTTCATGATGCTATACCAGCTGCGATCTAAAGATAACAATGTTAAGACAAGATAATGGGATACCATTACCAGGAGGTCTGATGAACAGCATGTGCTGTCTAAAATTGTTTATTACATACTTGTTGAGACATGGTGTGGACATGTCAATGGCAGCTGTTTGCTTCTTGCCTACAGATGGTGGTCTGTGTTGTGATGAAGTGACTGGTAAAGTGTAGTAGAATGGTTAAAGGCACCGCCCTCCAACCCACAAACTATGTTTTGATTCTCCGTCTAGAAGTGCCCATCACAGCCCTTTACAAGCATATAATTATAGTGTCACCCTAACATTGTCTGAACAAATGAAGCTCAGGAAGGATGATAACAAAAGTACATTACATATCAAAATGTTTGTGGACACCCCTACTAATGAATGCATTCAGCTGCTTTAAGCTGCTGACACAGATGTCAGATGATCTAGTCCTTGTAGAGAAATAGTACCAATAGATTAGGACTAAACATGAACCTGTTGGCATCGTGTAATGCCAGGTGGGCTAGAGGGGTATAAATCCACCCAGCATTGAGCTGTGGAACTGTGTTCTCTGCTCCATCCAGTACTTTTGGGATGAGGTGGTGATCATCCAACATCCTGACCTCACTAACAAACTTGTGGATGAATACAATCAAATCCTCACAGCAATGCTCCAAAAGTCTTCTCTGAACAGTAGAGACAGTTACTGCAATAAATGCATTAAAAACAGTTGATTTCACTATAAACAATGAATTAGCAGTTGTCCCAATACTTTTGCCCATATAGTGTGGCTGTTGAGAAAAATCTGAACCTTCAGCCTTGAAATTCTCTTATCAGTGTCTTTTACAGTGCAGTTCATGACATTGTGTTTTCCCTCCTTTCTGCCCTGGATCAGAACGCCTATGTGAACATCACACGGATCGTTTCGGTGGCCACGCGGCTCTGTGAGGCCGGACACTACGCAGCGGATCAGATCCAGCAGGTGTCAGCACAGCTGGACCAGGACTGGAAAGGCTTCGCCTCGGCCCTGGAAGAGCGCAGCGCCATCCTGGCCATGTCCTCCGTCTTCCACCAGAAAGCTGAGCAGGCAAAGAGCAGCTTTTTAATCTATTTTTGTTTTTGATGATGTGGGTCTTGTTTTTTGTTACCCCACCACATTAACGTTCATCACAGTAATGAGTCCACAGTAACCAGGCTTATTACACCACATAAAAAGCAAAGCAATAGCTCTGACTGATGTTTGGTTGCGGACATTTTATGGGCGTGGCCAAAAAGCTGCTTCCATAGTTGCACGCAATGGAGGTGTGGTCTGAAATTTGACCAACAGTTGTTTTGAATAAACAAGGTGAATTTTAAATGCATGATAACTTAACATTCACATGTAGCACCTTAATGTTTGAGACTGTCTATAGGAGCGAAATCCCAGCTAACAGATAACATTTTAAGAACGTTCATCAACGTTTTTATAATGTTCCAGGAAAGTTCACCTGTGACATTACAGAAATAATGTTCTGAACACGCGTGACGTAATAATGGTTTGCAGTACATTTTTGGAACGTCTCTTACAGAATGTTCCCAGTCAGACAAACACTTAACGTTAGAGAAATGTTTGAAGTAACGTCAGTGAGACATTTTTGTTGGTTCTGAATATCATGCCATCAGCTCATTTGAGCGGGAGAGAGAGACGTGTCGGCAGTTGTTTTGAACTGGAGGACGTTCAGCAACGTTTTTCAAAGGTTCCAGCAATGTTTGCCTGTAACGTTACAGAAATAATGTTCCCAGTACGTTCTGAAGACGTGTAATGTAATAACGGTTTGCATTCCAACATTTTTAGAATGTTTCTCCCAGAAAGTTCCTAGTTAGACAAACATGAACAGTATGGTGATGAAGTATGAAGTAACATCAGCGAGTGTTTTTATTGGTTGTGAATATAATGATGTCAGCTCATTTGAGCGACAGAGGGGGAGGAGTCAGCAGTTATTTTGAGTTCGAGGACATTCTGACGGTGTAAAAGTAAGTCAGGTCATGTTTACTTCATATAATTAATCTAATAAATAAGCTGTTTATTTATTGTTTCTGTTTCTAAACAGGTGTGTGAGAGGAGGTTTTCTTTTCTTTCGTGGTCAGTATTTTAACCTACTGTAGGTGACGTCCTCATACTGTTGTAGCAAAGTTACTGAAATGTTAAAAAATGGTAAATAAAAACATTCTAGAAACATCTAGAAAATCTGATGAATTGACTGTTCTTAGAACTAAATTGGTAACAGCTGCAACATTCAGAAAACATTATGCTAACTGAAAATTGTGAGCTGGGATGCTGCACCATCTAACCTTCTGGAGTCTGAGGGTATTTCAGACACTCTGATGTAGTCTAACATGGCTTTACATTTTTACAAATTACACCCATCTAAAATATTTTTTTCAAAGTGTTACACAGGCTCTTATACGTGTCTCTGCTTATTTAAGCTCCTCTCACAAATATCTAAAAATATATTTTGTTTCAAGCTATATATATATTTGAAAAGTAGAGCCTTTAATATTTCGGGGGTATGTTTAGTTTTGTTTCTAGGATCAAATCTTGCAGACTTATATAAGTGTTTTTGCAGAATTTTGGGAGCACCAACTCTAGAGGGTTGAAATTAAATGGGAAATTTGAATTTAGCTGCTAACTTAAGTTGCATGGTAGCTGCCCCACATTAACTGTCACACAGTAAGATCATCTGTTGCTGCACAGTTTGTGTTGGTCCTCTAGTCCTTCACTGGTGGTCACATGATTGGTGCACTATTTTCACTCCATCAGTAACACTGAGGTGTTTAAAAACATCAGCAGCTCTGACACACACTAACACACCACCACCACATCAGTGTCACTACAGTGCTGAGAATGATTCACCACCCAGATTACATCAGCTCTGTGATTGTCTTGTGGGGGTCCTGACTTTTGAATAACAGGATGAAAGGAAGCTAATAAACTATGAAACAGATGGACTACAGTGGACAGTGAGTGTATGTTAAGTGAGTGAAAGGCATCTGGTTATTATCATTTACAGGCTTCATATGTATTTTCCCTTTCTATTGATATTGATTATTGGCTTTATTTTAAAATAATCATTCACTATGAACTTCCTGGCTGTACACTCCCACTTTGTATGGCCATATATGAGTAACCAAAGCAAACCTGGTCTGTTTTTTCAGTCTGCTTGATCTAATAACCCTCCCATGGCTAAATGTGCTAACCTGGCTTATTTGCCTCATTTGATTTATGGTCTCAATTTGTGTGAGCTCCTGAACTGCTGTCTGATTATGTTCTCCTTTGGTTCTCTTTAATGAGAACATAGCTGTCAAATGCTACCCTGCACACAGAATGTTTCCCATTTCTGTTGTGACCCTCATAATTCTAAATATTTAAGAAGAAACTTTGCTAAAATAGTCGCTGTCAAAATCTGTTCCTGACTAGCACCTTTCTCTAGCTCTAGGGACTGTTTTACAAGGGACTAGTTCCACTTCTGTAATTCCTGAAACTAACTGCTAAAGGATGGGGCAAAACTGTAAATTGGCCTTAGCTCAGGCCTTAACCTTGGCTTTAAAACCACGTTTTGTCATCTTGGTTTTGTTTTTTTGTCTCGTCTCTACAGTTCCTCTCAGGTGTGGAGGGCTGGACAAAGTCATGTAGTGAGGGTGGACTGCCCACTGCCATGCAAGAGCTGGAGTTGGCCATCCACAGCCACCAGAGCCTCTATGAGCAGGTGACCACAGCTTACACTGAGGTGAGAGATCACAGTGACTTAACTTTACTTGATGCATGTTATATTCATATTTCTGTTCTGGCTCCACCCCATCATGACTCCACCATTGCATCATTCCTCTTGGCCAGAATCTTCACATCTAGTCCTGGAGGACTGATTGCAGCACAGTTTTTGATTTCCCTGTTCAGACACACCTACTAAACTGCCACTTGACAGATGAGTTGAACCAGGTGTGTTGAACAGTGAACTCACCTAACTGTGATGGACACCAGACCTCTAGGACTTGACTTGAAAATCCCTGCTCTGGTCCTTGTTCCCAAGCCTTTGAGCAATCTCCAAGTTCATGTTCCTGTCCTTTGTGTAATATAAATGATGTAATATAGCTTTTTAACCCTTGGTACCCTGCTGTAATATGAAACAACACCCTGCCAAAATGATGCTGTACATGTACACTGTCATATCAGAAAATAATGGCCACATTGATGCCTTGTGACGTGGTGATCCCTATACTTTCCTTCTTACACCTGTGTTCATTATAAAGGTTAACTGCTCCACTGCAGTGTGTTGATTGCTCTGTACCACTCAGAGTCATTGTTCCCTTCTGGCATCAATGAACCACTGTTGTGCCATTGGGAGGCACTCAGTGTACGAGAAATCCGTTCTCAGACCTTCATTACAGCAGCTCTAGAACATTCTAGAAATTCTACCACCCTTCACTCGGTACCCTATTATTCCTTTTTGGGCATCAGTCACATCACATCCTTTTCCAATGATGATCATTTTGCACTCTGCTACAACTAACTGATGTCCACAGTTACCCTGACATGTGGCATCTGTGATGTCCCAGGTCGAGTTTATTCTAAACCATGACTGGTCATAATATTCTGATATAACCGTGTATATGTATTGAATTGCAGGTCAGTCAGAAGGGGAAGACTCTGTTAGACGTGCTGCAGAGGCCGCAGACCGCTGACTCTGGTTCAGTGACGGCAGGAGCAGATTATAACCAGGCAGTGCGGGGAGTTCTCGATGTGGTTCATGAGGTGGTGCATCAGTACCGCAGGCTGGAGGGCCTTCTACAGCATCGCAAGCTCCGCCTCCACCAGAGACTTCAGCTGTGTGTGTTCCAACAAGACGTGCAGCAGGTGGGAAGACACTCATACATAATTCATCCTCACAGATACAGTATATACTCACACACACATATGTCTGCACACAGAAAGAAACATATCTCACCTATAGGTACACAGTAGCATTGCCAGCATCGGCTACAACAAGGACATTATACAGCTTCACATAAATACCACTCAAACCACTTAGACTGCTAAATTCATCACTGTTTGAGTGTGAGTAGCCTTGTGATAAACAAAACCAAAAATATTAGTTGCCATCTATTTTTTATTTAAACCGTACATGCTGTAAATGATCTTATCTATCATTTAGCTAAAAAACTGCAATCAGACTGTGGATCAGTTGTCCTGGAAGAGAACAAACATGCAATTAAACCCGCAGAGTATGGGAGCCCAGAATTGTTCCAGATTGTGTCCACAATTATTATTATTATTATTATTATTATTATTATTATTATTATTAACAACAACAACAACAACAATAATAATAATATTGTTATTGTTGTTATTGTTATTATTATTATTATTATTGTTGTTGTTGTTGTTGTTGTAGCTGCATGTTGCCAAAAGAGTATAATATGTATAATATGTCTTTGTTTACTGTGAGAAGTGCTCCAAGCACTGTATGGTGTACAAATGTTTTATTGGTAGTATTGTTATAAATCTCATCATATCCTTCAAACTATGTTGTATGGTTGTATGCCTGTTGTCAGAAAAAGTTGTCAAAATTGTGTCAAAAGGTGTCAAAAGTATTGACATTCATTACTCAGGTAGAAGTATAGATACTAGGGTTTAAAAAGACTTTTATAGAAGTTGAAGTATCAACTTAAGCTTTTTACTCAAGTAAAAGTAAAAAGTACTGGTTTCAAAACTACTTATAAAAGTATAAAACAAATGCCAACACTTAGGCTGTGCCACAGGGGCATATAGTGCACTACCCCACCCCCCACTACCAAAATACATTTTTTCTAAAAGCCGTAATGACTATAATGTTATATTAAAATGGTAATGTTGAATTTTTTGGGATGCACTGGCTTGCTGTTTCAGCTGCATATGTGACCCTTGAAAATGAAAACATTTGAGTCATTTCAAATATATTAGCGACCATATATGTGTAGTACTGAGCTTAATGGAGAGTGACAAGACGTGCAGGTGCGATGGATCACTTACCAGTAGGTATCAGAATGGTTAATGTTTATACTTATCAACCACAATCACATTCACTCTTTCTGGATGGTGCAATTTATCTGGAGAGGATGTTTTTTGAATGACAAACCAAAATGAAATAATGTAGGGGCTGTCACTACCTGATCTGTTCACCCTGCCTGATTTGTACCGCACATGGGCATAAGCACGTCATATCTGGATAAAGTTTTAGGAATTGCTTTGAATCTGAGTTGATTTTGGTGAAGAATGAAAACTTTATGCCCTTTATCGTTTTATTACATTTATATTTAATTGTTTGTTAAAAAGAAGTCATTTGCGATTTTCACACTTTGCAGGATTACTTACTAAAGGGTGGACTTACATAGAAGGTGGGGAGCAGATCTGCATTAAGAAGCAGCAGGGTTGTCAGGTCCTCAAAAATCTCCATCCCGATGTCTGACATAAAGCCCCCTATACAACCTGTTAGCATTATTATTTTTATTAGTAGTAGTAAATATAATGTAAGAACATACCTCCATTATTGCTTTTCTTTGCATTTAAAATATCCCCTTTTCTCTACTCTAAATTTATATGTTCAGATCCCATTCCAATAAGTCATCTAATACTAGTAAGTCTACCCCAAAGCTCTTCACACTCACTTATTCACGGCCTTTTAACTAGGGTGACCAGACGTCCTCTTTTTCGCTATCTCAGATCTGGTCATCCTATTTTAACTCCTTGTGTACACCACAGTCATAGCCATAAAACAATAAAATTGTAGTAACACAGAAAACCACAAGGAGTTAAAAATAGAGATAAAGAAGAGAAAAGGGGATGTTTTAAATGCAAAGAAAAGCAATCATATTGTTATATTAATTACACATATAGTGCTTTATGTCAGACATTGGGATGGAGATTTTTGGGGACCTGGCAACCCTGCGGTCGCTCACTGC
>BRDA01013109.1:0-10962 GCA_036984385.1 Crenuchus spilurus | reverse complement strand
CTCTCTCTCTCTCTCTCTCTCTCTGTAGCTGTGGTCATGGATGGAGGAGCTGCAGAAGGGTTTAGTGGAGCCCGTGTGTTCTGAGACAGTCGACTCAGTGCAGGAGCTAATCAGGCAGTTCCAGCAACAGCAGAGCAGCACCTTGGATGCCACACTCAATGTCATTAAAGAGGGAGAAGAACTCATCCAGCACTTACGGTGAGATTATCAGCTCAATACAATCACCAGGATTCAATAACCGAGGATCCCAAATGTAGGCAATCAGTGAAGACATGTTTTTTATTTTATACTGGAGCTACAAGACAAATATAGCTAACAGGTGGTGAGAGATTGCAGCACCAATAAGCAACAAACTGCAAAATAAATCTCGACACACTTGCCTCAGACCACACTGATATGTCGAGATCTCAAAAGACCTCCTGGCACAGAGTGATGTGTCAAACAGGGTTTAGTCAATTTAGGGGGGACTCTTGGCAAATGAGATGGAGGTACTGATGCTTCAATTGTGGACAGGGCCCAACCAAATTCACATTAGACTTTCCATAAAGATAGTGCTACATGTGACAGTACAACTTGTCCATTGCATAAACTTTATGAATGCAGTCTTCAACCCTGCAACATCTTTCTTACTGTTTGATTCATTTAGCGCCTGTCTCCACCCCAGCACTTTACAGCAGTCAGTACACACATACAGAGACACACAGTTGAAGGAAATCTCCCCAAATTAGAGAGACTTGATTTGCCCAAGGAACAGTCGCTGTCTGTGGTGGGAAGACAGCAAGAAAAGTTCAGGTGTAACGCTGAGGTTGTGTAGGAGGGAAGGGAGGATGCAGCTGAGGGACCCAAACAAAAAGCTGTTTATTAAACAGACAACTAGCACTCAAACACTGTGGCACAAACTACTCACTACAATGGAAAACAATCAACAACAGACACACTGACACAAACTAATCAGATGGGAAAATAAGGCAACAGAGGTGACACAAGGCAACAGAGGTGTCTGACACAAGACAGGTGAAGGCACTGACAAGGGCATGACGACATAATCAGGGTGGGGAAAGTGAGATACGATGCAAACTGAAACACACGCACATGGCCAAACATGGGGCAGCCATGGCTTAGTGGTAAGGATCTGGTCTTGTGACCAGAAGGTCGCTGGTTTGATCCCCAGACAGGACATGACTGAAGTGCCCTTGAGCAAGGTACCTAACCCCCTAACTGGGTGCTGGTGGATAATGGCTGCCCACCGCTTTGAGCACAAATTCTCACTGCCTAGTGTGTTCACTAGTGTGTGTGTGTGTGTTTCACTGCACGAATGGGTTAAATGTGGAGGTTAAATTCCGTTGTGTGAAAATCACATTGGCAAAATTGGTTCATCTTAATCATAATCATCTTAATACAAAGAAAACACGCGATGTAGACAGAGAACATACGAGGCAGTGGCGGGGGTCATGACATCAGGATACTATTGTTTTTAACTAGGCAGTCCAATAATAGTTTAACCTCCGGTCAGTTGTCCCACCACCGGCATATTTACAAAATTCCCCAGACACTTATATAACGCTGTGAGATTTTAACCTAGAAACAAAACAAAACATACCCCGGAAGCCTTAAAGGGTCTACATTTCAAATACATATAGGCTGAATCGAAATATATGTTTAGATTTTTGTGAGCATAAATAAGCAGAGACACATCTGTGAGTGAGACTTTGGTGAGATTTTCCCGCCAAAAAGACATGCGCTGTAATCTATATGCTAATGACATGGTAATTCTGGACATTCCATTGGTAGGTTCCAGCTGCCAAAAAATCTGTGGAATGTTGACAAACAAGCTGAGGTGATCCTGAACAGTAGACCTGTCCTGATTGTTCACACTTATCTCATAAATATTCGATGTAGGCTTAGTGGCCGAGTGAAAACAGAGTGTCACCTCACATTGTGAAGCAGACATGTATGTTTTTTCACGTCAGAGCTCAAAAGTCTTGAAATGTTTTTGGAAAGTCTAAGTTTAGAGCAGATTTAGGCAAAATATAATTATGACACTTACAGTTTTGACACTGTTGTTTGCTGAGCAAAAGCCTGTGTAACAGTTTGGGAAATAGTAATTTTAGATGGGTGTAATGTCTAAAGTCAAGGCATGTCAGACTACATCAGAGTGTCTGAAATACCCTCAGACTCCAGAGAGTTAAATAGTAGCTCAACTGAAATAGAAAACTTTCATGTGTACTTCTCAGTCATAATAAAGTAAGCAGAATTAAATTTCTCTCCAGTTGCATCAGGTGGATAATCCTATAAATAATACACAATAAACAGATGAATAATAACTATACAAATGTCTAAATCTGATTGCATATCCAATGAAAAGTTGTGAACATGTTCTGCACTTGGGAGCCTCACAACAGATGTTTAGCAAGATCAACATGGAATCGCCTCCTCTATAATAAATACATTTGGAGTACAGTACCAGTCAAAAGTTTGGACACACTTCTGGACATTCAGTGTTTTTTCATGATTTAAAAATGTTCTACATTGTAGATTAATACTAAACTCATCTAAACTATGAATAAACATCTGTAATTATTTAGTAAATAAACAAGTAAACAAACCAGAATATGTTTATATTTGACATCACAGTAGGCACCTCTTGCTTAGATGGCAGCTTTCTTGTCATTTTCTCAGTCAGCTTTATGAGGTAGTCACCTGGAATGGCTTTCAGTTAACAGCTGTGTCTTGTCAAGAGGTCATGACTTGCATTTATTGCCTCTTAATGTGTTTGAGACATCAGCTGTGTGTCTACTTTGAAGTAAAATCTAAAACATGTTTTGGTTTGTTTAACACTTTTAAGTTTACTACATGATTCATTATGTGTTCACTCAGAGTCTGGATATACTGTATACACCTATATGAGTTGTTATACTTCTTTCCTTGCTTGCAAGTATTATTTACTTTTAAATAGAGGTTGCATGTCCATCATAAAAATGCATTTAAAACATCATATTTTCAAAATAATGAAGACATGCAAATACAGTCATTTAAATTCTGTTCATTTTAGGATATCAGCAGTTTATTATTAGGCCATGCTGGTTTAACAGGTTTAATATTGTTGAAATGCTGAACATCACCTGTTCACTGTAACTTCATGCTGATTTTCATACATTTTGGCGGGCTTTGAATACCCTGTCTGTGGTCATGTTTTGATCGTTGAACAACAATGTGAACTGTGAAAAGAGAGGATAATAAAGTATACAGAGAAACAGATGAACTACAGTCAGTAATTGTAGAACTACACAGTGCTGCTGTATGATCAGTGGAGCTGATAACATGGTCAATAAGTGTAGATACAAGTTTTAATATTATGGCTGATTGGGGTAAACAAGTTTTTTGACGGTTACTTAATGCAGTTCAGGCATGCCGTTAGGCTGATGCTAATTCTTGAAGACTGTGTATAACAATTATGATCTTATCTATTCTCTTATTGTGTTGGTGCCTGACAACCCCAAAGGTCAGGAGCCATCAACTGTGTGCAGTTTTCATCAAACCATCACTTTTAATGTCATCCTGGTCTTCAGAACTATGTTGTGTGTGTGTGTGTGTTACACATGTCTGAGGTTGTGTGTATATGGTTGTGCATGTGTGTGTGTGTGTGTGTGTACAGGGACTCAGCATTGGCGAGTAACAGACTGCCTCATGCTAGTTCAGTGGCTCATATAGAGAGCGTGTTGCAGCAGCTGGATGAGGCACAAGCACATATGGAGGAGCTGTTCCACGAGCGAAGGATCAAGCTAGACATCTTCCTCCAACTGCGCATCTTTGAGCAGTACGCCCTGGAGGTGCGTGCCTGTGTGTGTGTGTGTGTGCAGGAAGGTGGGATGTGGTGGGCTGGTGGAGAATGATGGGTTACAGTCGTGAATGGAAGTGTTCCTCTGCTCTTCTGTACAGAAATGTATCAGCTTTGTAGGAAAGCCAAATACATCTGGTCCAGCTCACAAAATGATAATGTTGTGAAAAAGTTCATTGTTTATAAATTCATTCAGAAAAGTAAAGTGTCATCATTTATATTCATTAAATGTAAAAGTGATACTTCAGGCCTTTTCTTTGTTTTACTGTTGATCTGTCTGGGTTTATAGCTCATACAAATCAGAAATCCAGACTCTCAAGTAGTATATTTAACATGGAGCTAAATTACTATTCACACCATGTCAATATCAACACAAAACCTGCTTACAATATGGAACCAGAACATTTTTAAGGTTAAGCTTAGGATTAGGTTTAAGTAAACATTAACAGGTTTATGGTTAGGGTTAGGTTTAAGTAAACATTAGCAAGTTTAAATTTAAGTTTAGGGTTAGGTTTAAGTAAAGGTTAGTAGGTTTAAGGTTAAGATTAAGGTTAGGTTTAAGTAAACATTAGTTTCAAAATTAAGTTTAAGGTAAGGTTTAAGTAAACATTAGTAGGTTTTAGGTTAAGATTAAGGTTAGGTTTAAGTAAACATTAGTAGGTTCAAAATTAAGTTTAATGTATGGTTTAAGTAAACATTAGTAGGTTTAAGGTTAGGTTTAAGTAAACAGTAGGTTCAAAATTAAGTTTATTGTATGGTTTAAGTAAACAGTAGGTTTAAGGTTAAGATTAAGGTTAGGTTTAAGTAAACATTAGTAGGTTTAAGGTTAAGTTTAGGGTTAGGTTTGAGTAAACGTTAGTAGGTTTAAGGTTAAGTTTAAGGTAAGGTTTAAGTAAACTGTAGGTTTAAGGTTAGGTTTAAGTAAAGATTAGTAGGTTCAAAATTAAGTTTAATGTAAGGTTTAAGTAAACAGTAGGTTTAAGGTTAAGATTAAGGTTAGGTTTAAGTAAACATTAGTAGGTTCAAAATTAAGTTTAATGTAAGGTTTAAGTAAACATTAGTAGGTTTAAGGTTAAGATTAAGGTTAAGTTTAAGTAAACATTAGTAGGTTTAAGGTTAAGGTTAGGTTTTAGTAAATGTTATTAGGTTAAAAATTAAGTTTAGGGTTAGGTTTAAGCAACCGTTAGTAATTTTAAGGTTAAGATTAAGGTTAAGTTTAAGTAAACATTACCAGGTTTAAGGTTATGTTTAAGGTAAGGTTTAAGCAAATGTTAGTAATTTTAAGGTTAAGATTAAGGTTAGGTTTAAGTAAATGTCATTAGGTTAAAAATTAAGTTTAGGGTAAGATGTTGGATTACGTTTGTTTAAATTAGCATTATTATGTTTAAGGTTAAGATTAGGATTAAGTTTAAATTAGCATTAATAGGATTAAGGTTAAATTTAGGGTCAGGTTTAAGTTGATCAAAAGTGTGGTTATGATTATGGTTAGGGTTAGTATGGAGAGAGTTAAGGTTATGGGTTATGTGTAGATATAACATTACTCCTCTGCAGTAAAACAAAAGTTAGTTATAGTCTTCATTACATACTGTAAAGCAAATATGTGTATGTTTAATAATGTTAGGTGTAGAGGCGGGTGGAGAACAATTGGTTATGGAATTATTATTATTATTATTAT
Organism: Crenuchus spilurus; assembly: GCA_036984385.1. Lineage (NCBI taxonomy): Eukaryota > Metazoa > Chordata > Actinopteri > Characiformes > Crenuchidae > Crenuchus > Crenuchus spilurus. The sequence goes on along the minus strand of BRDA01013109.1, from coordinate 5,449 downwards.
TATTATTATTATTATTTTTGTGTGTGTGTGTGTGTGTGTGTGTGTTCAACTGTGCTTGTTTTCTCAGTTCAGTAGCCTGAGCCAAAAGTGCTTATCTAGCATCACTGTATTTGAACAGATGTGTATGTGTTTGCTTGCTTTTGCTTACCTCTTTTTTGGTCCACAATGTGTGTGTGTGTGTGTGTGTGTGTGTGTGTGTGTGTGTGTGTATGTTCTATGCAATAATGGATTGTCAATAGTTGCATAGTTTGCTGCTCAGTGAGTTATTTTCCTGGGTAATATGTGTCTTGGCTTTGTTGGCTAGTGTGCCACGTCTTTGACATCTGCACTAAAGACATACGCTACCACGTAACAGTTAGAGGTCACCCAAAAATTGATTTTCCATTTTCCATGACAACACATACTTTTATTACAGAAGCAAATTCTTTTTATCTAGCTGTTTAGATGCTATGATAAAATACACAAATGCTGCTGCTCCAGATACTCAGTCTTCTAAGGTAGATGGGTGAGGAAGGACACTCACAAGCTGCTTACTCTCCACCTGACGTTTAGCACATACTTTATGGAAGAATATTTTAGATACACTAGGACATATTAGTCCATAAACATCCTCAATAAACACTATTAATCACTAGAATAGGAGATATTAGTCTATAAACAACCTCAATAAACACTATTAATCACTAGAATAGGAGATATTAGTCCATAAACAACTTCAATAAACACTATTAATCACTAGAATAGGAGATATTAGTCCATAAACAACATCAATAAACACTATTAATCACTAGAATAAGCTCAGGGTACAAGCATTTCCCTTCAGGGGATGTTTTTTAAAAGAAAAACGTCATCTTATTGATGGAGAGTAAACAGCTGACCCCAAACTTTTGAGTGGTAGTGTAACTGTGCTAGTTTGCTTGTTTGTACAGGGCTTTATACAGATGTTTGTGTTCATGTTTGTACGCGTGGAAGCAGGTGTGTCCATGTTTCTGTGGGTGTGTGTGAATATCTGATTTGCTCTGATGAATCTTTCCTGTCCTGCCTGCTGTCTCTCAGGTAACAGGTGAACTGGATGCGTGGAAGCAGGACTTGCTGAGACAGGCGTCTGACTATAACACTGAGGACCTCTCGCTAGCTGAGCAGAGGCTCCACCGCCACACTGAACGCAAGTTGGCCATGAACAACATGACCTACGAGGTCATCCAACAGGGTCAGGACCTGCACCAGTATATCATGGAAGTGCAGGCTTCAGGTGAGAGCACTTATACATCTAGAGTCATTAACTTCTTAAACTGCAGTACTCTGTATATAGCTTCACACTTCAGCTCCTCACTGTTAATAAAGGAGTTGTTCACTCATAAATCACATTTAGACAGTTTTCCTCTTTGCTTAGATGCCAAAACACGTTTGCAGCCCAAATTGTGCTTCTTTAGTTTGGAATTGAAGGTGAAATGCAAAACACTAGAAGTCAGTAGTCACCTAAGTATTCCTTTAGGTCAAAATGCATCATCGAAACTTTCAACCCAGTCAAAGTGCAGTTAACCTCCTGTGGACATCACATTTTGGGTTGTTTAGACCACAAAACTAAATTTTGCCCGGTGTCCTCTTATGAGGCCATTATACTGCCACCTCAGAAATCATGTAAAATGATAATTCTGTTTTTACACTAATCAGGTGCCGATCAGCCCAAAGAGCCAAGAGAAATAACAAATGGATGCCATGTAAGAGTTCAGGTCTTAGGAGGTTAAGGTCTCAAAGAGTGTGAACTTTACACAGTAGGCCTAACAACTGCTGCTGAAAGCTGTCCATCATTTTAGACAACCTTGTTTGAATAGGAAGTGCTGATTTAGAGTCAGTTTTCTTCCACAAATATGGAGGAATGTGATCCAAGATCAGCCTTCTAACAGCGTTGTTGCTGTCTGTACAATTTTACCTTATAAAGCCAAGTGTATCATATTGGATACATAGTTGAGTTTTTAAGACCTCTTCATCATCAGTCTGATTAAATAATACATTATTTTACATAATTTATTACTATATAAACAATAATATATAAAATTGATTTAAAAAAGAATTTGGGGGCCTCGAGTGGCTCAGCAGGCTGAGACGCTAACACTATGACCAAAGGATCGTGAGTTTGAATCTCATTCATGCTGTTTGCCATCAACAGCCGCGGCCCAAGAGAGCAAAAATGGGCAGTGCTCTCTCTGGGCAGGTAGATGGCGCTCTCACTCTCCTTATCACTCACACACTGCAATGTCTGCTGGCTCAGACGTCTACTGATTGTTCCATTTGGAGCTGGGAATCCTGCGCTTTCCTCAGAGCGCGTTGACTCCCCAGTGACGGTGTATCAGCAGTAGTTTGAAAAGAGGTGGTGGCTGCATCACACACAACGGAGGAGGCTTGTGTTTGACTTCACCCTCCTAGAGTCAGGGACATTGCAAAAGTGATGGGGAGACAGCCGTAACAGAGGGGATGGGCTAATTGGCTAATACTACATTGGGAAAGAGATAAAAATGGGCAAAAATTAAAAAAATAAATAAATAAATAAAGAATTTGATAAATGTGGCCCCGCCAGGGAAAACCAGGCCAAAGTCACTGGGCAACTTATTGAGATATCGTGTCAATATCGTGTCACTCACATTAGCGACAAAACTTAGCCACTCTGTATTATTGCTGTAAATGAAAGATAACAGTCTCAGATATCTATTGTAGTACATATTTTGATCAAAAACAAAACTTAAATGCACAAAAAGTTGTTTTGAAAAAAACTAATTTTGAAGAAAAAAAGACTTGGACCTGGTTTTCCCTGGCGGGGTCACAAATAAGAAAAAAGAACTGGTGTATAAAATCAGATACAGTGGTAACCCTACTTACGAGTTTAATTCGTGCAGGAGCCGAGCTCGTTAGCTGGTTTGCTCGTTAGCTGGATGCATTTTCCCCATAAGAATACATGTAAAACTGATTAATCCATAGACCGACGGCGCTCGTGTAGGCTGGCCGCTAAGGAGGACAGGAGGACGGGCGTACGTGTATGACATGGGTACACTTATCATTTGAAAAGTAAAATTTATCTAACTTTCTTGTTCACTACCTTTTGCTACTTTAGCGTCGCTTTCACTAGCACTTTCACTTTCACTGGACAGCGGTTAAAGGTATTGACTGACCTCTTCTTCTAGGGGATGCTATGACCGCAGCGCCCCTAGCAGTTGGCATAATTGAACAAATTTACGCTACTTGTTACTTGGAATTTTACTCGTTACCTGGAACAAAAATATTCCAAGATCTCGACTCGTTACCTGGAATACTCGTTAGTAGGGATGCTAGTAAGCAGGGTTACCACTGTACATCCCTTTTGCCCCCTGGTGGATTATTCATGAACTGCACCACAGGATACATGCAGATTTCCAAGTGAAAGCAAACTTATAAGAGTTTGTGTTCTGTATTTGTTTGTTTAACATCATACTGTGAGTAATACATTCTGAATGTATCAAATATGATACAAAAAACAAAACTCATATATAATATGATATTTCATTTCTTTTTCGTAATTGGTCAGAAGGTCAAATAAACATGTCAGTGTCAAAGAGTTTCTGCCAATTGTTTAACGCCTCAGGCTTTACAGGGTTTTATGACTAGTTTGTGAGACTTTAAGACCTGGATTAGGTTTGAGCAGGTTGAGAGATGTTTTGGTGATGTATTTTGGCAGGAACTACTGGACTATTTTGGTGACTTTTGAGTTCTAGTGGTTTCGTAACAATATTATCCTTGCAGCTCTCGTTCTAAAAGAGGAACATTTGAACTCCAGAACTGTCTTGGCTGCTCAAATACATCTGAAGTGGAAAAATGTGTAAACATAATGATATGAGTCATTCCTTTAATACATATTGGCACAGCTTACATACAACAACTTATATATTAGTTTCATCAGATGCCAAGGAAACTGGCACATTACATATCACAGCCAGGGAGGAAAGATCAACCAGCATGATAAAATGGCTTAGCTGTTATGTAATTGGAAGGCTGTGCATTGGTAAGGACCTGCCGATATGATGATACAGAGGTTATGATTCAATATATTGCGATACTGTAAGTAAGGTGATCTGTTGCGACTGCGATCTAATTTTAGGAAAACTGTCAGTGGTGTATATTTACACTGCTTGTTTATATCTGAGTGTAATTTGAGTGAGTGTTGTTTACATGTGAATAGTCTAATGGCTGAGGATAGATTACACCACTGCCATCTAGTGGTTGATGGTTTAAACAACACAAAATAAGCCAGTGTTGTCTTCTCATTAAAAATCAATAGTGTTTTTTGAGAATACAGTATCACAAAACCACAATACTCAAGTGTATTGATATTTGCTTACCATCCTGGAGAATTTTCAATCCCAGCCATTGTAAGGACTTGCAGCAGTGTCTGAAGGCTGTCCTCTCCCTTTGGGATTGTCTGAGGTGTAATATGATGGGAAGCTCCTTTGGCAGAAGCCACTTGAGTGACAGGACTAGCCCTTAAAGCCCTAATTAAGGTCTTGCTGCAAGTGGCCAGTCAGTTTTGGATACTGCAGTGTCAGTGGATTTCTACAGTCCAAAGTGTATCACACTAGAATGTGCCAAATGTACATTTGTCCCTCAGTGGCCATGCTGCCATTTTGGCCATTCCTTACTATCCTTATTCTTTTCATTTCCATCCACTATTTGGGTTTTGAAGTAATGTGATTCAGTAGTTCCTGTCATCTGTCATCTACTTCTTAATTTACACTAAGCTGTAGTTCTGAATAACATTGCTTGGACGTTGTCTTGTCTGATAGTAGTCAGAGCAGTTATTATCCAGATAGGGAGGGGATGTATCTAAAGGGAGGATGGTGCACAGATGAGTTGGCGCTTTAAGCTTTTGAAGTATAGAATATTTTTTCATGGTTTGATTTATTATTTATGCCACAATTTAAGATTCATTACATCAGAATATTATTATAGAATATATTAGAAAAGATCACCCTTCCAGATGTTTTCTATGTATTTGATGTCAGTGAGAGAAAAGATATGTTGTTGCAAGACTGCATAACAGCTTTTTATTCATATATTATATTAATATAATTATATACACTCAGTGGCCAATTCATTAGGTACACATGGTAAGAAGAGGCAGTCGGGATCAGATCACAAACCTCCGGATCATCTTGGAGAAAGCAAGAGAAAGGAACCAGGAACTGTATTTCTGTTTTATTATTTCACAAAGGCATTCGACATGGTACAACATGACTAATTGTGGATAACCATGCTGGAGATGGGTTTTCCCTCACACCTGATCCACTTGCTGAGAAATTTATACAGTCAGCAGCGTGCAGCCGCCAGGACCGCCGATCACACATCAGCATGGTTCAGCATAAGACAAGGAGTCCGTCAAGGATGTAACCTCTCACCATGTTTATTCAACATCTTAGGAGAA